>JAATLQ010038171.1:31557-81567 GCA_013421005.1 Heliconius erato x Heliconius himera | reverse complement strand
AGGTAGTCTGTTGTTTATAATTTCTTTCGTTTAAGTTTTCTGTTGTTTGTGTCATTTGTTCAGGTGTGTGTTTTTTTAAACAATTGGAACATCCTTATTGGAGCTACGAAAATGTGGGTTGCATTAAGGTTTCAATAATTTTCACATTAGTAATCTTAAGTGCTTTGCAAACATAGGTACATTATATGAATAATTCAGTAGTTAAAGCGGGCGAAGCCGCGAGCGGGTCGCTAGTATTTATATATATACATATTTTTTTAAGAGTACGATAGAGTTTGTTCTGTTTGGTTTGTGTATCAAAATTTCCAGGGTGTAACTGAAAAACAGCGATGCTTGAGAATCAAAACTCAAGCATCATTTAGCTGAGTTACACCTTTTGCCATAATGTCAATTGTCAATGTTTATGTCTATAGTTATAAAATTGTATGTTTTTATGGCAATAAATGATTTTTATTATTATTTTTATTATTATTATCTCCTCGAGTGGGGATCGAACCCACAACCAGTCGGTTTTACAGTCGCACATCGTGCCGCTGCGCCACGACTGATTTTAGATCTTAGATCTTAATTAAAATGTATCGCTTCGCTATGAACGCGTTGGTCGCGGTCGTTCAAAGCCTTCAAACCTAGAACCTGATCGGTTTCCAGGAGGCGCGGGTTCGAGTCTTACTACGTTAAAATTTTTATACGCTTTCTAAATAAGAAGCTCTGACACCGTTACAATAGGTTACATAGAAACCGTTAAAATCATCTACATATATTTTATATCCTTCCTTTATAAACTGAAAGAACGAAAAGAGACTATTTTTAATAGAAACCAGTCCCACTCCGTTTCCCAACTGCTGAATTCTGAAGGCATTGCGTGATGAGTGGCGGAACTGAACGCCATGGTTTTACCTCGACACCAGCGCGAAGAAATGAAAATATAAATGTAAATAAATATTTCACTTCTTCGAGTGGGGATCGAATCCACAACCAGTCACGTTTGCATTCACATTTTGTGCCACTACGCCACAACTGGCCTCTTAATTATTAGACGAGAGAGATTATTTGGAATACAATTTATGAAGAGGTCCTTCGATCCAATCAGCCCTAACATGGCAAATCTGGTAAACACAAACTTTCTAAGCTAGTTATTGGCAGGGACTAAACTTTGACTCTATATTCCTTTAATATTCATATTTTGTATATTATTTGTTAGTATTTAGACAAAAAAAGGATGGCAGTAGTGGCACAAGTGTGTAACGGTAAACGATAGGTTGTATGTGATTTTTATTTCCTCGTGCTGGTAATGAAGCAAAACGCGGCGTTGAGTTCCGCTACTCAACGCAACGTAATGCTTTTAGAATTCAGTAGAAAGTTGGGAACGGACGTGTTTTAATGGGAACGGAGTGTCCTAACACTACGTTCCCTCTGCCTACACCGCTCTGTGCGGGATACAGCGTGAAAAGCGCGTACTAAAAATAAAATATTTTCTCTACACCGATAATTAAATTTAATTTGTCAAAACGTCAAAACTTTTAGTTATATAAAATTTGATATGTTTCATGTATGTTTTTGACAAAAATGCCATAATCTCAAATACTCTCGTTCAACAAAATTTAGTTAGAAGCAAAACCTTTTATAAACAAAATAATTAAAAAGTTCAATTCTATCGAAGCTTTTCACTCAACGAGCCAAAATTGAGTTCTAAAATTAAAATATGCTAACAATTTGTCAGTGAAACTATGTTAATAGAATTTGAAAGTGGCTTCACGTGGACGGAATATTGGTTTATAAAATAAACACATTATTATATATTTTTAGGTTCACGCTGTTTCCCGTATAAAGCAGGGTGAGCAGAGGGAACCTGTTGTTAGGACACTGCGTTCACCACTTCGAGGCATTGTGTGTTAAGTGGCGGAGCTCAACGTTGCGCTTTTGTCTTGTGACCACAGCAAAGAAAATATTAAAAAAAAATCAGCTTCACGCTGTATCCCGCACACAGCAGGGTAGGCAGAGGGAATTTAGCGTTAAGACACTCCGTTCCCCACTTTTGCTGAATTTTAGAGGCATTGCGTGTTGAGGGGCAGAACTTAACACCGCACTTTTGCCGCGAAACCAGAGCGAAGAAATGGAAATATACATAAGTAAATATTTCATCTCCTCGAGTGGGGATCGAACCCACAACCAGTCACACCTATGCTACCAAACTCACTACCAGTCGGTTTTACAGTCTGACTTTGTGCCCCTGCGCCACGACAGCTTCATACTACATTATTTTCATAATAAAAGAAAAACATAAACGTTTATAGAGCTATCAAAGCGTACTTTGTGTGTAAGAACTTGTTATACTAGAATAATATGCTTGAGGAAGCGAAACAGAAAAATAACAACAAAGTAGTAGTAAGATAATTATTTTTACTTTTGCAATGAGTTTTGAGTTCGGTTTCTGTTTGTGGTAATATTTATACTTAAAAAATAAATTAAATTAAATCAGCTTCACGCTGTATCGCACACAGCAGGGTGGGCAGAGGGAATCGAGTGTTAAGACACTCCGTTCCCCACTTTCTGCTGAATTCTGGTGGCATTGCGTATTGAGTGGCAGAACTCAACGCCGCGCTTAACCTCGACACCAGAGTGTGTAAATATTTCATCTCCTCGAGTGGGGATCGAACTCACAACCAGTCGGTTTTACAGTCACACTTCGTGTAATTATATCGCGACGACGGCCTCGATCAGAATTTTTTTAAGATATAAGTGTGTTTTATCTGTCATCATGTATCTTTGAGAGACTAGTCCACTCAATATTTTTTTAATTTTATTTCTGGAATATTCCATTACACGAAATAAGAGTATAAAGAATCGTCTTGAGAGCCCTTTAATAAACTTTTTCAATCATTTACTTGGAAATAATCTTATTTATGTTATGCCTTAATTAAATTACTTAATTGAAATACAAACTAAAATAACACTTAATAGCCTGTAAATAGAGTTCAATATAAGTTGTAATTAAACAAGGGTCGAATAGGTAATAGCCGCCATGGGAAGCAACTTCTAGCAAAATGGTTTCACTCAACGCTTACTGTAGTTGAGATGTTTGTAGTAAGAATGTTGGGATTATTTTGAAACCACGTAGTGGTGACAATTAGTATTAATTAGGTTGATAATCGTCGTATCGCGGATTGAAATCCCTGGCTGGGGTGAATCCCGCACACGGCAGGGTAGGCAAAGGGAACCTAGTTTTAAGACACTCCGTTTCCCACTTTCCGCCGAGATCTGAATGCGTGTTGAGTCGCGAAACTCAACGGCGGATTTTTGCCCTGGAGCCAGAGCGAAGAAATGAAAATATAAATGTTTTATGCGAAATATAGCATGAAAATAAAAAATAAATGAAACAGCTTCACGCTGTATCCCGCACGTAGCAGAGTAGGCAGAGGGAACCTAGTGTTAAGGCAATCTGTTCCCCACTTTCCACCGAATTCTGGAGGCATTGCGTGTTGAAAGGCGGAAGCTAAAAAAATAAAATAAATACATAGTTCTAACTATAAACAAAAGATTCCGTACAGTATTCCTTAATTAGCAAAATCAACTGTTACACGATTAAAAAAACGAGGTATCTTGTTAAAAATAATGGTCCCACAGTTTACATGCCTTAGAAATTTGCTTTTTGCTATATATCAGGTTCGATTCCCACTCGGCGAACGAAATATTTAATATTTTAATATCTTAAGAATCCGGCGGAAATATCCGAATGGGGAAGGAGTGCCTCAACCCTAGTTTTCCACATTCCCTTTACCTACCCTGTTATGTGCAGCACATAGAGTGAAGCTAAAAAATATATTTAGTATTTTAATTGTTGTATTCATAGAAAAAAATCTTTTAAAATCTACAAACAGTCATTTAACAAAAAGGAAATATTACATAGAAACATAACTTCCGCAGCGCCCTCCCATCATACACGACGACATTAGCTAAGTAAGCCTCATTTGCATTAGGCGCGGCGAAACAGCTTTTAGCTGAAATACGTGTTTTGTTTGGTTATTTTTTATTTTTTATTTTTTTTTTTAGCTTCACGCTATATCCCGCACACAGCAGGGTAGGCAGAGGGAAGCTAGTGTTAAGACACTCCGTTCCCCATTTCTGCCGAATTCTGGAGGCATTGCGTGTTGAATGGAAAAACTCAACGCCGCGCTTAACCTCAACACCAGAGCAAAGAAATGGAAATATAAACTTAAGTAAATATTTCATCTCCTTGAGTGGGGATCGAACCCACAACCAGTCGGTTTTGCAGTCACACTTTGTGCTACTGCGCCACGACTGGCCTCAATTTATTTTTTTATTTTCTTTCCTTAAATGATACAATTTCAAAGTTTTGTCATTGGATTGAGGCCGTCTTGGCGCAGCGTCACAGCATGGATTCGATTTCTACTCGATCTTGTAATAAGAGAAAGCGCGGAGTTAAAATCCGCCTTTTAAGAAGTAAAGTCTCGAAAAATTGGAAATGTATGGTGAACAGAGTCTCTTAATATGAAGTTGCATTTGGCTACCCTGCATCTTGCGGTACAGCGGGAAATTACATATTTGTAATTTTTTTATAAATATTTTCAACGTACTTCATTCGAACTGTAGGCTTTTTGGATAGTATCCAAACGCTATGTAACGTTTGCTATCTAGTGTCATATACAGGTGAATGTTATATAGTTCTGGAAAATCTATAATAGTTTTCCAATATAATTATTTATTTACTTTTGTCTGCCATACAGATAGGCATAGGCAGAGATAACTTAATCTAAAGACAGTCAGTACTTAAATTTCTATTTATTTTCCAGAAATCACAGAATGTCTGCGGAGTTAAGTTGCGGCACTCAACACGCAATGCCTCGAAAATTCAGCGGAAATTGTTTAAAGAACTTAAGACCAGGTTCCCTATATACATCCTGCTATATGCGGGATATAGCGTGAAGCAGAAAAAAAGATAAAAAACCGACGACGAATTTCTACTATGGTTGTTAATTCGATTATTATCACTCAAAAGATGATAGAAAACTATTGTTTATATTTCTTTTATCAAGTCTGGTTAGACGAATAGCGGCGTTGAGAATTACCACTCAATGCACAACGTTAATAAAACGAAATAAAAAGCTTTTGACTATAAACATTATGGTCGCAGATTTGATGCCCACTCGTGGGAATTAATTATTCGTTCATGATTTTCCTACTCTAGAAAAAAAAAGGGTTACGCCACCCAACACGCAATACCTCAAATTCCAGCAGAAAACTGAGAACGGAGTGTTTTGACACTGAGGTCTATTCCTACAATGCTATATGTAGAATACAGTGTAAGGGTAATTAACAACTAAAATTATCATCACATTTCAGTTTATCTTTTCAAGCTCTATATGCAGTGTTCGTGTAATGACCAATTAATTTACTGCTCGCTTGTCCTTTGATGATGCCAACATCAAATAAAATTATAATTTCTCATAATTTATGGTACATTATTGGAAAAGATTTTTTTTAGCGTCACGCTGTATCCCTCCCACGGCAGGGTGGACAAAAGGAACCTAGTGCCATGACATTCTATTGAGGCATCCGTCGGGAAAGTTTCCTCATGGGGTGAGAGGAACTTGGTTCGTGAGAGGAAATTCAATCCCAAGAAGACGCAAACTTGTAGTTTGTGCTCTTCGTTCTTCGCCAGTCTTCTAAAACACTTACACACCTCATACGGAGTACTGTTCTCATCTCTAGGCTGCCGCACCCCAGTATCAGATTAGCCCATTTGATCGCATACAATGTAGCCGTTCGAATCATGATCAGTGCAGGGCTTAATATATTGGCTTTGCGTAGAGACGTCTCCTCGCTGTGCGTTCTCTACCGCATTTATCATGGGGTGTGTTCTGGAGAACTGTTTGAACCTGTTACTTGCTGCCAATTTTTTTTCCCGCACAGTATGTCACAAGCTTAAATATCATCCACATCATCTGAATGGTCTACCTGCAGTGTTTCCAGGTCGATGCGACCTGGGTACCTTCAAAACGCGCGTCTATCTCCACTTTTAAGGCCGGCAATACACCTGTAGCTCCTATGTTGTTAAACGGGGTCGTGGGCGGTGGTGATCATTTACCATAAAAAAATAAATATATATTACGTTAACACGGCTGACCCACTTTAATGTGCAAATATAAAAGGATTCTTATTTTTCGTTTTGTTAATTACCTTTTTTGTGATTGTTGAATTTTGTTAATAACTGTTTTTTTATATATAATTTTACGCCTTATGTATAAGTAATTTATTTTCTGTATTTAGCTGGATGGATAAAGGTAATCTAAACATAATCGGTATTAAGAGAGAATCTAGTGTTTGTGTGTTGAGTGGCAGAACTCAACGCAGAGCTTTGACATCTTACATTTTTTCTATTAATATATTTATCTAAAGAATTAATTTCAATTTCGTTAGAGGCCAGTCGTGGCGCAGCGGCACGAAGTGTGACTGTAAAACCGACTGGTTGTAGATTCGATCTCCACTCGAGGAGATTAAATATTTACTTAAATTTATATTCCCATTTCTCCGCTCTGGTGTTAAGGCCAAGCGCGGGTTGAGTTCTGCTACTCAAGACGCAACACTCTGGAATTCGACAGAAAGTGGGGAACGGAGTGTCTTAACACTAGGTTTCCTCTGCCTACCCTGCTGTGTGCGGGATACAGCGTGAAGCAGTTTTTATTTAAATTAATTATGTAGGAACCATAGATACATTAATCCTCATTTAGTAACCATTATAACAAAAAAAAACCAGAATGTTTTATATGTTCCCTGGAACAATAAACAAAATGCCTTTCTTTCTTGCGAATTCAGATTTAGTTGGTATTCAGCCCGTGTTATAGTACGTGCTTGGACTTAGAGGCTTGTTTGTTAGGTTATTTTCTTTTAGACCAAATCATCATGATATAGAGATAATGGAGAGTGAGTTGTTTGGTGATTAATTTATTTTAAGTCACTGTGGTACAGTGGAATATCGCCATGACTTTATACGTGATGCTTTAGAGTTCGATTGTCATTCGGGATGATGACTGATAAGTAAGTATAATTTGGAGTTTCTCGCTCCACTAAAATAAAATGCGGTGTTGAGTTTCGCCACTTAATATATAACGTTTTGAATAGGCTCAGCTATGCGGTGAATAACGAAAAATTTGATTTTAAGTTAACGCTGCATCCTGCATATAGAGTAGGGCGAGGGAACCTGGGTACCTAGTGCTAAGACCCTCCGTTCCTACTAAGCCATTTCCATTTTCCACTGTGAAGTGTATTCTTTTTGTGAAAAACCTTATAAAATCAGCATTGACAGTGTCCCATATCTGATATTTGACCTAGTTCCAAGTCGAAACAGTGTGTCCAATTTTAGTTCAATCAGAGTTGTACCGGCCTCTTGTATTTGAGAGTAGTTTGGCCCTGACTAGAGTTTTAAATGGAATATCTGAACTTTATGTACAATTAGAGGCCGTCGTGGCCCAGGGGCACAAGAGTGTGACTGTAACGCGACGGTTGTGGGTTCGATCCCCACTCGAGGAGATGAAATATTTACTTAAATTTATATTTCCATTTCTTCGCTCTGGTGTAGAGGTTAAGCGCGGCGTTGAGTTCTGCCACTCAACACGCAATGCCTCCAGAATTCGGCAGAAAGTGGGGAACGGAGTGTCTTAACAGTAGGTTCCCTCTGCCTACCCTGCTGTGTGCGGGATATAGCGTGAAGCTAATTTAATTTAATTTTAATTTTTATGTACAATTAATTAATATAAACGAATAATACGTCACAAACTCAAGTATCATCTACACCAACTCCATTCTTAACCGCATTTATCATGGGGAGAGTTCTGGAGAACTTTTTTCTCTGCACAGTGTGACACAAGCTTAAATATCATCCACATCATCTGGATACGTGTCACTCCACTACTGTGCGGTTTCGTAGGAACTTCCTTCCACGCGCCACGGAACTGTGAAATGGCCTACCCGCGGCAGTGTTTCCAGGTCAATATGACCTGGGTACTTTAAAAAAGCGCGTCTATCTCCAACTTAATGGCCGGCATCGCACCTGTAGCTGCTCTGGTGTTGCACGGTGTCGTAGGCGGCGGTGATCACTTACCATCAGGTGACCCGTACGCTCGTTTACCTTGTCTTTTTCCATAAAAAAATACAAATATTTTTGCCAGTTTTAGGCTATAATTGGGTTGGCACTTCTTTTATAACTTCTCACTCAAATTAGAAGCATTGCGTGTTAAATAACGAGACTTGTCGCCGCAGTTTGTCAAAGCAGGTGACATAAAAATAATTAATTTTCCCAAGCGCCGATTGAACCCACAATCACCGCATTTATTTGCTTACTTCTATTTCAGGTGGACGAAATAAGGAGGCCTAGTGTATGTTAGACTATTTATTTCTATAAGATTTGAATCCACTAATATCCATGTACTCGTATGTATATTAAGACTGAGCCATCAACATTGCATATATAACAACTCAGCCATCAAAGATAGCAGGATTGAGCACATTGTAGGGTAAGGAGAGTGAACCTAGTGTTAAAACACTCCGTTCCCATTAAGACAGTTCCGTTACCCACTTTCCGCCAAATTCTCAAAGTATTGCGTGTTGAGTAGCGGAGATAACCGCCGCCCTTCACCTCGTTACCAGAGCGAATAAATAAAAATATTGAATTAATTCATTCCCCCGAGTGAGAATCGAATCCGCAACCGTCGCGCTTACAGTCGCACTCTTATACCCCTGCGCCACGCCTGGCCTCACCAATATTATAATTTATTTTAAAAAGCAAAATCGTAGTAAACAAGTAGTTAAATCAAATGAAACACAGTAATATATTCTTCTCAATTACATCCATTGTTCCGTTACCGTAGATTGTACCGTATTCGGTATTGTTGGTTGAGCGAGGCCCCTTTGTTTGAGATTCATGACTTTATTATTTGTATGCCTTGGGCTGGGGTGAATTGATATGGGTTTATGGTTGTGAAATATGTGTAGGTAGTTATTTTTAAATTGTAGTCTTTGATCATTTATAAAATTAATAATTTCAAGTATATAAATAATATATATATTTTTTAGAGTGGACAGAGGGAACCTAGTTACCCTACTACGTTTCCTCACTTTCAGTCTAATTTTTCTAACATTGCATCTTTCCCTGTATTGGGAATAAAACCCACAACAATAGTTCGACGCTCCCACTGCACTTTGCGATCCCATAAATCTATATATAAAACAACACCGTACAGACGAACAAAAAATTAAGGGAAAAAAATAAACTTGTTTTTCCATTTAATATCTTAAAATTAACACAAGCAAAGTTGCTGTATGTCTATTAATAAAAGTAAAATACATAAAAAAATATATTATTATAAGCTTATTTTTTACCATTTTATTTCCTATTACTATAAAAATAACAGAAAATACCAAAACAAAAAGAACATATTATTAATAAAAAGTACTGGAGAGGCTCATTTAATGAATGCCGTCGTAACATATTTTATGGCCTGACGCCTAACAGTATATAAAGTGGGCTCGTAAAGTTGTGACGCATTTGGTGCCTGGCTAACGACTGTGGGTTCAAATCCAATATTATTCAATATGCATTGGATATGTATAAGTTATTTAAGGCCGTCATAGCTCAGATAGCTTGTATTTGCAAAAGCGACGCTTATTATGACGATTTCCAGTCATGGAAATTATAAATTTTTCCTCGCTCTGGTAAAGCGAAGCGAAGCGAAATGGTCCAGGCGAAGGGCATCGTTGAATTCCTACAATAAAAATGCAACGCTTCAAGAATTTTGCGGAAAGTAGGGAAAGGAGTGTCTCAACACAAGGTTACCATGTACTATCTGGAAGAATACTACGAGATTCAAAAAAATAATAATAACATTCTATTATTAAATATAATATGAATCTAGACTATTTATACTATTATCATATAGCTGAAATGTTTGTTTGTTTATAAGCGTTGATCTCAGAAACTAATGATTCGAATTGGAAAATTCGAGAAAGGCTATTGTGGGCTATTAAACATCACGCTACGACCCATAGGAGGGAAGTAACAGTGAAAAACGTTCCAAAAGTAGGAGAACATGGCACACAGAATTATTAGGTTTTTTCCATTTTGTCAAGCGGACGGAAAATATATGTATACTTTTATGAATTCCAAATCAATCATTTATATTCTATAATCAGATTACAAGCACCTCTACAAGGACTGCTCATAAAATATTCAGTACTTTGCCTACGTAACGATGTTTACACCACTTTCCGAAATTTGGCAAATATTATGAACGCCAGGTTTTGTTAAAATTAAAATTAATTTACTTAGAGAGTTTGTTTATGACCTTTTTTAGTATATTTTATGAAATACCTTATTCTAATACTAGCTAATAACTAGTCTTAATATTTTGTTTGGGTGCTGTAAGAATGTATTTTTTTTTGTTTCACGCCATATTTCGCACACAGCACCTAGTGTTAAGACACTCCGTTACCCATTTTTTGCCGAATTCTGGAGGTATTCCGAGTTCAGTGGTGGAACTGTCTTTACTAACCTACTATTAACTTAAATATTGTCTGTTGAGAAGCGGAACCCAACGCCGTGGCTTGTCTTTTTACAGGAGCTAGCAAATCAAAGTAATTTGATTCTCCCAATCGCTCACACACTGTGTCGCTGCGCCACCCCGCTTTAATTAAAATGGTATGGTTTTTTCCAGTTATATGTAAAGGAAAATAAACAGGTCAGCCTGAGGCTAATCGTGGTGCAGTGGCAGTGCGACAGTTAACGTGACGGGTTGTGGGTTCAATTTCCACTCAACACAGAATGCCTTCAGATTAGGCGGAAAGTAAGGAAAGGATTTCATTCCGTTCCAAATGAGAACGGAGTGTCTTAACACTAGGTTACCCTGCTGTGTGCGAAATATAGCGTGAAACTTGTAGTTTCGTAAAATATACAAAAAAAGGTCATAAACAAACTCTCTAAGTAAATTAATTTTAATTTTAACAAAACCTCTGCCTAGTCTTCTAAGGGTGGGGTATAGCGTAAAGCTAAAAAAGTATATATAGACAATTTTACATTTTACTGCACATCACCTATTTCGCATGCAGAACCTGGAGTAATAGTTGTTGTTTACTAAAAAGTTACTTGCTAAAATCGCCGACTAAACTACGACTAAACGCCAACGACAGTTGCTGGTTTGATTCCCATTTGGGGGAGTATATTATTAAATCTTTTCAATTCCTCTTTCTGACAACAAGACTAAGCGGGGTTCCATCACACAATACGTAATGTCCCGAAAATTCGGCGGAGAGTGGAAAACAGAGAGTCTGAGCACTAGCTTATTATGCAAAAGGTGAAGCTAAAAGAAATATTCACTAAAAGATACAACTCCTCAGTGATTTAGAGTGGATAGTTTACAAAACATATTATATTACGCCAAGTTCTAATTAAACAACTTCATATAAGAAGCTGTATGAGTAAGTGTGAAAGTTTTAATTAAAATATAAACAATTTTCGTTTGAAGTTGCTAAAACTTGGTTTCTGGTTAGAGTTATTTTTCAGTTTTACGCATATAGGTAGAAACCAATTTTCGAGATATTGTGTATTCAGTGGCGGAGCTCAACGCTACGCTCTGTCTACCAGAACAGGAAAAGATAATTATTTTATTAAAAAGATATCAAATAACTGTTCCCCGTATTTTCTTTTCTTGTTTATCTCGAATGATCTACAAGATTTATTTAAAGAAATACTTCCTTTTAGATAATACAGTGAAACGCTGAAAAGGAAACTTTGTTTTTTTAGCTTCACGCTATATCACGCATTTACCAGAGTTGGCAGAGGGAATCGAGTGTTAAGACACTCCGTTATCCGCTTCGTACACTTATTTTACTCTTAAATAGTCACTCTCGAATGACCGACCGTCACAACGTCAATTCAATACAAAAAAAGCGCCTTTGTTCCGATAATAATATTTAAATGTAAAATATCTCGTACAAATCCTCCACGTTGCGTTCCCAACGGCATCAGAAATTTTAGTTAGTAACTTATTCTAAGTTCACATGCACTACTATGAACACGTGATATATCTTTTTTTTATGGCATCACGCTTTATCCCTTGCCGGATAGACATAGAGAAAGGAGCGCCAAACGCTACGGTAATTAATGTTAGTTTTAAATAAATTGGTTTATTTTTAAGTCGTTGGGCGCAGTGGCATTTGCATGTGATTACAGTCGTGACGTGACGGTTGTGGGTTCGATTCTCACTCAGGGCAATGAACTATTTAATATTTTCATTTTTTCCGTTCTGCTAACGAGGTAAAGGCATTAAGAATTCGGGGAACGTTAGTGTCTTAACACTAACTTCCCATGTTCCCTCTACCTAAATTACTATATGCGGATTGCAGCGTGAAAGTTTGTTTAATTTGTTTAATTACAGCAAAAAGCTCTCGAACTTGACTATTTTGATATATAGACTAATATCTCAGAAAAAATGCAAAGAAATAAAATATTTTAACATACCTGTTTTTTATCCGGCTTAAACTCCACAGTGTATCTGAGAAAGAAAAAAATGCGTCAATAGAATGTATACAGTAATAATATAATATTTTTTTCTCATATATCATGCAATAGGTATATAAATATTATTTTTAAGTTTTATATAAGTACCAGATTAGAGAGAAAAAAAAAAGATTCCACCGAGTGTAAAACGAACCCACAACCATTAGACGCTGTGCCTTGAAAATGTTTATATTAAAAACATTTTCCTAGGGCAGCCTATCTACAATATCTTCAATAAAAAAGAGAAGTGATCAGAATGACCTCTAAGTTTTCTGTATCTATTCCACTTTATATAAAAGGTGCACAAACAAAAAAAAATACCTAAAAAAACCTTTTAACTAGAGGTTGAGACCGTTGTGGCGCAGTGACACAAACGTAAGACTGTAAACGCGACCGTTGTGGGTTCGATCCCCATTTGGAAGAGTGAATTATTATTTATTAATATTTCAGCGTGAGGCTAAGAGAAAGAAGACAACCTTTTAATTAAATGAAAAGGCAACCCTAGCACTTTCCTTATCTAACCTATTACTAAGTAAATTAATTTTTCCATTAAAACAAGGCGGCTTCCTACTCCGTGAAGGCAATTTAATTAAAAACTCTTAATTCTTTCGTTACTCTTTTAAAAAATGGTATATTTTACAATTAGGATATTTTTATCTTTTATTATCTTTTGATTGGTTGTTATATAAATTAATCTTACGTTTTTTATTTAATGTTACAGTGGTTCGTTTTTTATTTAATGTTACAGTGGAAACGGAGTGTTTTAACTCTAGGTTCCTAGGTTCCCTCTGCCTGCTATGTGCGGTATATAAAAAAACTAAAAAAAAATCTTATAATATAGCTATAGATATGGTGGAACCAAAAGCCGCGTTATGTTTCCCCAGATAGGGAAATATTTTAAAATTAGGAAAATATTTCAACGAACATAAAATACTAAGGTTAGGGACTAGAAAGGTTCCCACTGACTCCTGCTATAGACGGGATAAAGTGAACATATAGCTGTACGTATGTTAGACCATACTTAATGCTAAATGGAAATGATACTGCGCGCTATATATACTCTACACTCTTTAAAATAGTTTTCTCTATCCTTTCTTTCAACAACATAACGCTATTTTTGTATATATATGTAGCAAGGTAGGCAGAGGGAGCCTAATATTAAGACACTCCACTCTCCACTTTTCACCGAAGCTTTGCATATTGAGTGGCGAAACACGACATAAGCGCGAAGAAAAGAAAATATTAAATATTTTATTTCTTCGAATGAGAATCGAATCCACAGCCTGTCGCATTTTTAGTCACACTTGAGCCCCTGCCCCACGACCTTTCTCTATTTAAAATAATATATACATATATTAAGTATTTCCATCATGAATATGATAGTCCACAGATCAGTCAGCGTAGGCGGTCCAATAAATTCGAAAAAGCAAAAAGAATTCTCTTCCATAGAGAACGTGGGAGTGTCGCGTGCCCGGAATATATAAGCTTTGTTTGCGGTTTATTTTTCTGGGATTTTTGAATTTCTAAACGAACTGATTTTTAGGGTCCCGTTGAAGTTTAAACTTTTGGGACTCTTAATGTCGTCTTTTTTATTTAACTACGTAAAATTCCTTTATTTCATAATGAGGTCAGATGTGGCGCATGAACATGAGTGCGACTGTAAACACCACAGGTTATGGGTACAATTTCCACTCGAGGACGTAAAAAAAATATTTATATTTTCGCTCTGGTAACAAGGTAAGCCACGGTATTGAGTTCCGCCACTTAACTCGCAATGCCTCCAGAATTCGGTGAAAAATAGAGAACGGAAGTATCTTAAAGAGAACAGAGCGTCTTAACACTAGTTACCCAGGTTCCTTTTGCCTACCATACTATAATATGAGCGAGAAAATAAAAAAAAAAACTAAAATATTAAAAGGTCCAGAACACATTGGGCAATAAAGAAAAGGCGGACGATCAAATCCACTGTGAATATAAACATTATTTTCCTACAACAAATACTGGGGGCGGAGGTTCGCGTCGTTTCATAAAAATATTCCTAGCTTTATAAATATTTTAAATGTTTGTCAACTCTTTTTTTTTATATTTTTTGTTAGAACACAGATAAACTTTTTGTTTTTATATAAAATTTAATATTAGCGTGTTAGTGACCTGTGAGTAATATAACTTATTTTCTATTTTTTTTCAGCTTCACGCTGTATCCCGCACGCAGCAGGGCAGAGGGAACCTAGTGTTAAGACACTCCGTTCCCCACTTTCCGCCAACTTCTGGAGGCATTGCGTGTTGAGTGGCGGAATTCAACGCTAGAAACTAGCAACGAAAGAAGAAATGAAAATATAAATGTAAATAAATATTTAATCTCCTCGAGTGGGAATCGGTCACCACACACCAGTCGGTTTTACAGTCACACTTCGTGCCACTGAGTCACGACTGGCCTCTGTTTTTTCTATCTTCATTAATATTCCTATTTTTGCTATATTTTACATATTATAGGCAATAATATCTGTCTGTCCCTGAAGTTATACCGTACTCTATGTTAATTTTAATTTTTGCTTGCATGCATCACTATACTCATATATTACAGATAGGATAAAAATGGTCTTTAAATACGAGTATAAGCATCTACTACTGAAGATAAATTTAATCGGCAATTACCTTGTGCATAAGTATTGTTTAAGTGGTTATATTGAATTGTTTTTAATCGTCACGCTGTATTTCACACATATCTGGATAGGCAGAGGGAACCTACTGTTAAGATACTCCATTCTCATTAAGGAACTTCCATTCCCCATTTTGGTATTTCGTATTAAGAGGCAGAACTTAACACCGCGCGTTGCCTCGACACAAGAGCGAAGAATATATTTCCATATAAATTTAAATAAATCTAAAAAAAAAAAATTTCATCTCCTCGAGTGGGAATCGAATCTACAACCAGTCGATTTTACAATCACACTTTGTGCCTGCACCAAGACAGGCATCAAAATGATATCTACTTATAAAAAAAATATTTTCCTCAAGTGGTAATCGAACCCACAACTTATCGCGTGCACCACGTCTAGCAAATGAAGTTGTGGACAAGAAAAAAATCCAAAGCACATTCTAAATACCTTTGGATTAAGTAGCATATCCAAGGTGGAATCGTGACAAAGTGCTCTATATATCAACACTTGGAATTAATTACACCGTTCACCCCAATTTATGGGGCAGGAAAAGATTCCAAGCGAAAAACAGTTATTTTTCCTGTAATAAATTTGATGAAATATGAAAAATATAACCTCGAACACGTAAAACATTACAGTATATTATCACGAATAGACAAGTCCAGGGAAGGTGAAAGAATGTCAGTTTTTTTATGACGCATTTATCGTAATTGCATCTGTAACTTTTTTAGACAATAATTCTAGTTATTATGTATCTCACACGGTGTTATTCCTTTTTTTTCTTTCTTTTTTCTTTCAAAAGACTCAAGCAATCTTTTCATCATCATCATCTTAATCATTTTCATCGATAATTACAGTTGTCCATTACAGTAGACTTCAGCGCAGGTAACCACATAGCTACACGGTGGAGAGGGAACCTGGGAACCTAATTTTAAAATACTTCGGTTCACCACTTCCCACTGAATTTTAGAGGCATTGCGTGTTGAGTGACGGAATTCAACGCCGCGTTTTGATACCAGTTACCAGAGCGAGGGAATATGAACTATTTCATTTTCTCGAGGGGGATTCAAACCTACAACCTGTCGACAATTACAATACCACTCTTGTCACCCGTCACCAGAAAATAACTAATGAAATTACTATCTTTGACATCTCATTTCCTTCACTAAAAAGGCGATATTTTGCAAGAAACCCTTAAAAAACCCTATAAATTCCACCATACATACAATTTAAAAGGCATTTCTCTATAAAATATCTATTAGGCGACACCCTTGTAATCTAATACAGTGACTTTACGACAAGTGTGGGTCAGGCCCCTCGGGCGGGGGTTTAAAGTACCCCTACAGCTGAAATAGGTCAACTGTATTGAATTTACTGAACATATTTTCTTTTAAGTAAATGAATATAGTACTGACGATCGATATTGATTGTTCATTATATAGGTAGTTGTGGGTTCGAATCCAATTATTTTTTTTGTGAAATAACGCCATCGTGCTAAACGAAGTATGATTTTTTGTACCGTTTATACAGGATAGAGAAATAATTATTTTATCTCTGTGATAGATTAGACCGTAGCGTTTGGCGCTCCGTTCTCTCTGACTACCCCGCAAGGGATAAAGCGTGAAGCTAAGTTAAGTTAAGTTAAGTTATCTCTGTGATAAAAAGACAAAGCGCGGTATTAAGTTACGCCACTCAACAAGCAGTGACTCGATAATTTATTTGCCGTTAAGACATTTCTGTTCCTCGCTTTCCGTCGAATTTTTGAGTTACAATCAAGACATATTTAATGAGTACCAATTAAGCGGTGCATGGTCCCATATAACTAAAAGTTTCGTTTATTTGCAACTCAAAAGTTCTGGGCAAGCTGGCAAATGGAAATGGCTTAATGGGAAACAGAGTGTCTTAGCAATAGATTCCCTGGTTCCTTCTGACTATTCTGCTATGTGTGGGATTCAGCGTTTAAGTTGAAGAAAAATCTTTCCATTAAGTCAGTTTCACGCTGTATCCCGCACACAGCATTATAGGCAGAGGGAACCTAGTGTTAAGACACTCGGTTCCTCACTTTCCGCTGAATTCGTGCTGCGTGCTGCGTGCCGGAACCCAACGCCGCGCTTTACCTCGACACCAGAACGAAGAAATGAAAATATAAATATAAATAAATATTTCACTTCCTCGAGTGGGGATCGAACCCACAACAAGTCAAATTTACAGTCACACTTTGTACCCTCCAAAATCAAAATCTTTCCATCCAGTAGAGAATTGGAGATTGAACCTAAAACCACCTCGTTTACAGACAGATGCAGTGTCAATGCACCACGATTTATGGTGTATTCTCAAAAGTATTTAAAAATAACTTACTTATCGAAAAAAAAATAAAAAAAAATAAAATAAATCAGCTTCGTGCTGTATCCACTGCGGCACCGACACTTTATTCCTCAGTTTCTGCTGAATTTTTCAATTCATTGAACAAGTTCATGTTTGAAACCACCGAGTCCCTGTGAAAGGTCTGCTCTGATAGATAAAGCGCAGCGTTAAGTTCCGCCTGTATATATACAATAGCTTGATTTGACTTGAAAGAGAAAAAATAGTACTTTTATAGTAAATTATCTGCTTCCCTGCTATAAGAGATGAAGTGGATGTTGTGATCTTTTTCTATATTAGTTAAGTTTTTTACTATCAGTTAAAATTACGGCAAATAAAATCCATCGTGTTACGTTCAAAAATTTGATATTCACTTCAGCACCCACTGAAGTCTCCTCATCCATAAAATCTATCTAGATTTTTATTAAAAAAGTTTTAATAAACCTTTTAGTATGGAACGGCTGGTTTTTTATCGTATTTCATATACTTTCGAGTTTTTTAGTTGAATAATAAATGTAAGTACTTTCATATATAAATAAAAACACCTCGTAAGGATTTTTTATCGAATAAAGATATTAAATTGCGTATATATTGTTTTTTTTTTATCTTATCATACTGAATTTAACTAGACTAGTGTAAATCCATCAGGGCGCAGTGGTACAGCGTTAGTCTGTAAGCCAAATGGTTGTAGATTCCATTCCCACTCAAGGGAATGAATTATTTTCATTTTCTCATTTTGTTAACAAGACAAAGCGCAGCGTTGAGCCCTGCCACACAACTCTCAATGTGCTAAAAACCCGTTTATAAGATACAACGTGAAGCTAAAAACAGTTCTTATTATCTTTTATTTTTCGTTTTTATTTTATTTTTTAATAGAATAGGATTACTATTTAAAATTCTTACATGTCATACGTATAGCCATCTATCTACACAATATAAAGAACACATTTTATTGTTGTGTTTTTAATCGGAATCTAATGTTAAGACTCCATCCATTTTTTTTTGTATTGTAAGTTGTCATTCCGTACTAAATTTCATTACTATAGGCACTATAGGTTTTGATTAGATTTGAATGTTTAATATCAGCTTGATACCTCCACGCCATTTAGATATAAATGGTCTTGACAGACGGACAGACAGAGAACAAAGTGATCCAATAAGAATTCCGGTTTTAGGGTTCCGTACCTTTTAAGGAAAAGAGGAACCCTTGTAAGATCACTTTGTTGTCCGTCTGTCTATCTATCTGTCTGTCTGTCTGTTAAGATCCTTTATCTTAGTAACGCTTGGAGATACCGTGTTGAAATTTAAACCATATATTGAAATCTACTGCCCCATGACTTTCTGAATAAATTGTACTTTTATATTTATTTCAAAAATATATATGGCCGCTTATATCGCAAAAAAGGTCTATTTCAACACTATAAGAGGGAAAGAAAAATAATAGAGTATATTGGTTTGATTCCCACACGGAAGAATGAATTATTATTTATTATTATTTTAATTCTCTCGCTCTGGTACTTAGACAAAAAGCATAGCGTTGAGTTCCGCGTCTCAATACATAATACCTCGAAAATTCGGCGGAAAGGGAACACTATATTCTCTTGACACTATATCCTCTGTGCCTTCAGTGCTATATACATCTAAAAAGAAAAAAATATGTAACTTCTAAGTGAAAATTGAAAACAAAAAACAATTTCTATAAAAAGAGTTTACCTGAATTCATTTTAACAATTTATTGTAATTGGGGGACGGAGTGGAAGCTTTTAAGCGGGTTACATCGATCTCTGATCGACCTTGGCCCAATTACTGTAATTTGATCATGATTTGTTAAAAGTGTTTATAATTATTTAATAACACGCTTTTCACGCTTTTTCCCGCATAGCGTGGTAGGAGAAGGGATATTTTCAAGACATGGCGTGTTTAGTTTCAGTACTCAACGTCGCTATTAGTCTCGTAAGCTAATAAGAAGAAATAATAATAATTTAATTCTTTCCTCGAGTGGATGGAGGATCCAAAGCGCTGTTGATGATACCTATTCCTTGTCTGAAAGTAAAAAAAATACGGATACCTTTTGTTCAAAACTCAGTGTCTACCTGCTGTGTGCGAGATACAGCGTGAAAAACGCAACGCAATGTAATAATAAAATAAATAATCTACATATCTACTGTATTAAAATATTAATATCGATAGACAGTACTCATTTAGTATTCAGGTCGAGCCACGAATAACTCAAAGTTAGATACATAAATATAATATCGATCAGTCTAGCATTTATTATAAGCTTTTCACCTTCTTTAAAGAAAAAGAATATTACATTAGCAGTTTCACGGTTTGTCCCGCATAGCAATGAATGTCGAAAGAATAAGATACTTCGTTTCCCATTTTCTGCCCAATTACGGAGACATTGGTTGTGGCCTGACGGAACTCAATGCCGCGTTTTGTCTACCGCAACGAGGAAATGGAAATAATTAAATTTAATTTTTCCCCAGGATGGGGTTGAACTCACAACCATCGAGTTAACAGATCTTGATGCATATCTGTATGTAGAAAAATGTTTATTCACGCATAACCTTCACTTTTTAACCCGCTTACTTAGTACGCGGAGAGAACCTAATGTCAAGACACTATATTTTTTATTTCTGTTTCAATTGGAGACATTTATATTGAGTGGCGGAACACATCAACATTTTGTAAAAGGTATACGTTATAAATATATCGCCATGGCGCAGCGGTACAGAGTCTGTCTGTATAATTGTTAAAAAAAGGTTTTGGGTTCGATTCCTATTCGGGAGGTTTTTTAGTTTTTTGCTCTGATAACCGGGCAAAGCAGAGTGTTAAAACTCCCCACTCAACATGCAAATTCACGAAAATGCAGCTATTATGCTGCTGTATCCAGAATACAACGTTAAGCTAAAAAAAAACAAAAAAAAATACGTATTGTAATATAATATTTTTTTTATATCAAAATGTTTTATTCACAGATAACAATCAGTAAACT
This sequence comes from Heliconius erato x Heliconius himera, assembly GCA_013421005.1. Lineage (NCBI taxonomy): Eukaryota > Metazoa > Arthropoda > Insecta > Lepidoptera > Nymphalidae > Heliconius > Heliconius erato x Heliconius himera. The sequence continues at coordinate 60,980 of JAATLQ010038171.1, read as the reverse complement.
TACGCAGGCCTTTAGGGACAAAGGAGACGATGAGATCACAAAAACAGGTACATTTACATACTAAAATAGTCAAAGCTATATTTTATATCGATGTTTTCTTCAAAGTTATTTAAAGTTTTTATATAACATTATAGGAGACTCGATAAAATAGTATAAATAATTTTTTTGAATATATTGACATATTTAATGCACAAAAAAGCGGTTAAGTCGTTTTTCCCCCTAGAGGGAACCTAGTGTAAAACATTCCTTTCCCCATTTTCCGTCAAATTTTCGAGGCATTGCTAGTTAAGCGGCGGAACTTAACGCCGGTATATTGCCTTGGTACCAGAGTGAAGAAATCAAAAATGCATACCCGCCAGTGGACATCGAAAATGTTTACAGTAACACACTTGTGTCCCTGCGCCACGACAGACTCAAACACGTCGATATTGCACCAAATATAGAAAACCCTGATTCCACTGATAAGATATAGAAAGCGCATGCGACAAAGCGTAGAATGAATGAAGAAAGAATAAAGAATATAGAAAAATGGAAAACTAATAAAGTTCTAAATAAGAAAGAATAAAGTATCTACTAAATAAGATAAAATTAAGTACTAAATATATAAAGCCATAATATAGTCTGTTTTTTCTTAGGGAGTGTAGGGCAAAGAACTAGGAGTATAAGGAATTTCGCGTTTTATAATGAAGAGTAGGCAGGCGGCAGGCAATTTATAAATTGCAAAATTAATATTAATAAAATCAGAAAAATCAGCTTCACGCTGTATCCCGCATACAGCAGGGTAGGCAGAGGGAACCTTGTGTTAAGGTACTCCGTTCCCCACTTTCCGCAGAATTCTGGAGGCATTGCGTGTTGAGTGGCAGAACTCAACGCCGCGCTTAACCTTGACACCAGAGCGAAGAAATGGAAATATAAATTTAAGTAAATAATAATTATAAAATAATAATATTAATAAAAATATATTTTTGGTTACTAGAATGCATTTTAAGCAGTATACTGTTAAAGTAATATAGCCAAAGATAAACACGCCTCGCTATAACTAAGTTTGCACGAACCGCCTTCACTGCTGTACAAACAGATGTAATGAACACTGTAGTCTAACACACTTCAGGTAAATTTGTACTATATATATATATATATATATATATATATATATATATATATATTTCATTTCCTTGAAAGACTCGAACCCATAGCTAGTCGCATTTACAGTCACATTTTGTGCCTTGCGCCATTAGCCTCGAATGGCCTCAACTAATCAACTGGCCTGGTGTTTTTCTTTGTCGACCAAGAGATCTACTGATATTTTTTTTTAATTAACATTTTTTTTAATTTTTCTACTTAATTTACAAGTCCAGGTACGTTCAAAAAAATGTAGGCACGCAAGCTAAATTAAAATTAAATTTATTCATAGTCAAAATTATTCAAATTTCCGTATTTTTTTACTATATGACTTTCAGATAAGGAATAAGCGAAATATATACATGTCAATAAAAAGCAATTGGATCCTCCATCCACTCGAGGAAAGAATTAAATTATTATTATTTCTAATAACACACATACATCTAATATATATGTATACGAGACTAATATATATATATATATATATATATATATATATATATATATATATATATATTCGTAGCGAACTCGTGTAAAAGAGGATAGATGTTAAAAAGATGATATAAGCAGTGGAATTGTGTCGTTCGGGGGTAGTTGCTTGTAGGCAACGACCCTTATTGGAAGGAAACTAGTGTGAAGTAATACTTCAATAATTAGTAGGTGATACATATCACTTATTGCAATTACATAGTATCTCTTTCCAAATACTTTAAAAATATATGGACGATGTGTGTTTTATAGTGTTTTTTTTAAAACGTTAACCGCTTCCGATTTCTAACTTTGCTTTATGTTTTATCCCACACTAGCAGACACGCGCAGTTTCGCCCGCTTTTTTGCTTCCTAAGCGCTGAATTCAAATAAACCAAGAAACACATGTTAAATGAAATATTTTTGAGAATCTGAATTTCAACTTTTAACCATTATTTCATCCCTTCAGGGCAAAAATAATTCAAAAACTTTCTAAGTGGGTGTTCAAATTATGAAAATAAACATCTGCCCAAATTTTACGTTTTTACCATCAACGGTTACGGCTGTGCGTGCGTATACCTCACTCAGTGGAAACTTCTACTTTTATATCTATATATACACCTGGGTTGGTAAAACGAACATGGGAACCTAGTGTTAAGACACTTCGTTCCTATTAAGATACTTCTTTTTTCCCACTACCACCGAATTCTAGAGGCGCTTTGAAAGGCGGAACTCAACATCTCGCTTTGCTTTGATTTGCGCTCGTTACTAGACCAAGCAAGAAGTTGTAATATTAAATATTTCTTTTCCCCTATTAGGAACCGAACTCATAACTGTCGTGTCACACGCTTACATACGCCACAACCGCCTCCTAAGTATATATAATATAGTTAAAAATAAACATCCGCATCGTCTCTACGACAAAGTTGGCACGATCCGCATTGACTGTACAAACAATTGTGATGAACACTGTGGGTTCCTAACAAAACTTACATAGAACAAATAAAAATAAAATCAGCTTCACGCTGTATCCCGCACACTGCAGGGTAGGCAGAGGGAATCTAGTGTTATAACACATTCTTTCTCCACGTTCTGTCGAATTCTGCATTGCGTGTTTAGTGGCAGAACTCAACGCCGCGCTTGTTCTAGACACAAGAGCGAAGAAATGGAAATATAAATTAAAGTAAATATTTCATCTCCTCGAGTGGGGATCGAACCCACAACCAGTCGGTTTTACAGTCACACTTTGCGCCCCTGCGTCACGACTGGCCTCACACATACATACATAGAACAAGATGCCATGAAAATAAATATAGTCAACTAGTCGAGCAGTCTTAACACCCGTGGACGTGGACTACCAGTATGTATTGGGCTAGAAAACTTCATAGCAGGATGGACAAACGGAACCTACCGTTAAGTAACTGTTTCCCTTTTTTTTGGAGTTTCTTCTCGGTATCGAACCCATAACAATCTCGTTTAAAGTTAAACGCTGTCACACTGCGTCGCGATCAAGTCGCAATAATTATTGTGACCATTCTATATGGAATTGTAATAGGAAACTATCTAAAAAGTTACAAATCAGATTAACCGAGCAAATACCTAACTTAAATCTCTTTGCAAAAGTTTAACAAGGGTATGACGTGGAGGTCGATGGACAAATTGACACGATAATACCATATAAATTGAGAAGTTTGACAAGATTAGGCTAATATACAGCTTTTGTATATTTTCTTACATTTTTTACAGTGTCCAGATAAAGCGCGGCGTTGGGTTCCTCTTTAATGGCTATCCACTCTGGCATTTATTTACAAACAAGGAACTGAAGATATTTTAAAGAAAAGACAAACGAGGAGAAAAGAGATATAAACAATAAATACAGCAAGGATAAAAAAGAAATAAACAATATGCAGATATGATTGAATCTGATGCTGGGGATACAGCGTGAACCTGATTTGATTTTGAAACCTTATTTTACTTTTTGTGTTAGTATGTATGTTCCCAGTGTCTAAATGAGTTGTAAATTTCAATTACGATTTCATTTCTGATGGCAATGATATTACATGTACTTATTTTTATTGTGTATTTATTATATTGTAGTTAACCCAAAATGGCCGCTGCAACAAAATGGCGGACAACAATTTTAGGCACAAATTTACTATTATGGACATCAAAAACGCTTGATTTGTGAAAAACAATACGCCATAAAAAATCTGAAAAGCTTGGCAATACAAATCTCAACGAAAATGGAGAACAGAGTATCTAGCTAAGCACTCTAGGTCTACCATTCAATGCGTGATAAAGCGTGAAGCCGTATCACGCATGAAAAGTGAAGCGTGGCTTTTTTTGCTTCAAATCCGATTGAACCCACAACCATCACATTGTTATCTGGACCTAACCGTTTTTACAATAGCCTCATATGTCTTTTTAATATAAAATGAAAATTAAAACTAATTTAAGAGAAACAATACAGTACAGTAAATATATACACAGATATGTTATTAAGCTTTAAGCTTTATCCCTTCCGCTTTGCGGCTTATATAAGACTTAACTTATATTGAAACATGTTTAATATTCATTGAAAATTGTATCGTGAATTATAGATAATAATTATTAATTATTTAAAAAAATAATTAACTTATTGAGGTCAGACTTCGCTCTGTTTTCGAGGCAAAGCGCAGCGTTTAGTTCTGCCACTCAACACGTAATGCCTCCAGAATTTGGCAGAAAGTGGGAAACGGAGTGTCTTAACACTAGGTGCCTTCTGCCTACCCTCCCGTGTGCGGGATACAGCGTGTGTCTGATCTGATTAAATTAACTCATTTATTAATTATAGAGTGTGGCGTTTACGTCAAGTAAACGAAAAAAATATTACGATTTTTCCCGTGCCCGTAGGAATTCCGAGATTACTCTTCCTTAGTCATCTCTTAGGGTTATACGCCGCATAGTATCATCTGTGAATTTCGATACAATGAACAATAAATTCGTAGCACAAGATGGTGACTGTACGGAATAATTGTGAGTTTGATTCTCACTTGACGGAATGAAATATTTAGTATTTACATTTCCTGCTTGCTACTAGCAAGGCAAGGCTGGGTTAGCATAGGGAACCTAGTGTTAAGACACTCTGTTTCCCACTTTATGCGAATTTTCGTGACATTAAGTGCTGAGTGATGGAACTCAACACTCTTTTATCGAAAAAAATAATAAATAATAATGCATTACCTCGAATGGGAATCGAATACACAACCGTCGCGTAACAGTCACGCCCTCGTGCCACTGCGTCACGAGATTATATAGAAATTATATGCAAATTTAACTAATTGACTGCCACAACGACATGTTCTGAACAGGCTGTCAGCGTCCCACTCGTATTTATGATTCCATTCTGCTGAATGAGCAGCAGATTGAGACGCTTTGAATACTAATTGCTTTATTGATCCATTCCAATTGAAATGCTGATTCTGTATATGTAGAAAATATTCCGTTTAACTTATGTTAAACAATTTAGCTTCACGCTGTATCCCGCATACAGCAGGGTAGACAGAGGGAACCTAGCGTTAAGACACTCCGTTCCCCACTTTCTGCCGAATTCTGGAGGCATTGCGTGTTAAGTGGCAGAACTAAATAGCGCTTTGCCTCGATACCAGAGCGAAGAAATGGAAATATAAATTTAAGTAAATATTTCATCTCCTCGAGTGGGGATCAAACCCACAACCAGTCGGTTTTACAGTCACACTTTGCGTCGCTACTATACTTTGATAGAAAACTAAACTATATTTTAGTTTCTTCGCTAAACTATATTTTAGTTTCTTCGCTCTGGTGTCGAGGGGAAAGCGTGACGTTGAGTTCCGCCACTCAACACGCAGTGCCTCCAGAAATTGGTTTGTTGGTCACTCGATATGTTTTTCAACTAGTAAACATTTTAAGGTGCTTACGCGGGGTATATATTATATGTATGTATAAATAATTAAGAATAGGGCATGATAGATGCCCTGCGCAGCCTAGCGGGTTCCATTGAATCGATTAATATGATGTTATATAGATTATAAATATATAAATTGACTAGGTATTCACCATAAAAAGAAACTCTTTTTTTTCATAATAGAAATCGAGAATAATGAGTGATTAATTCATAATTTAAATTATATTATTTGCTACTTTTCAAGAATATTTTTCACTTTCTTGATATAAAATAAAAATACCCATAAGAATAATTAATGTGTTTTTAGCATTTTGAGTAACTGGAACGAGGGAATGTAAATATTTTACATATGAGTTTTCCATCGTTGTCATCGATTTTAATAATATTTAGGAGTGTTTTTATCTATAATACAAATCAGAAATATAAATTACTATCCATTGGTCTGAGAAAATATCTTTCTCAGCTTCACTCTGTATTTCGCATATACATGGTGGCCAGGAAAAATTAGATGTCAAGACGCTCATCACACTTGTTTTTCATATTATTCCTGATTTCAGGACAATATCTTAAAAAATCGGTGGAGAATTGAAAATGGAAATGTCTTAACGGGAATGGAGTATCTTAACTCTGGGGTCTCAGGTTCCCTCTGTCTACACGGCTGATATAAAAATCGATCGAACCCACAACCAACGCACTTACAGCTAGACGTTGTCTCATCAAAAATAAATTGAATCGAACCCAAAACTATCGTGCTTACAGCTAGACGCTAAAGCGCGGCAATCAATCTATTTCCAATTATCTTATGTATATATTATTCAGTTTGATAGAATTCTAAATGTGAGCCGTAGACCTTAACGAACCTGTTTCGTAATACGAAACGTATTTGTGAAAAAATAAAATGTACAAAGAAATCGATGGTCTCATACATGTTCTGAATACTAAGTGCTTGGCCTATGTCTAATAAAAATAATATTTAAATATAGAGACCAATCGTGGCGCAGGGGCACAAAGTGTGACTGTAAAATCGACTGGTTGTGGTTCGATACCCACTCGAAGAGATGAAATATTTACTTAAATTTATATTTCCATTTCTTCGCTCTGGTGACCAGGCAAAGTGCGGGGTTGAGTTCTGCCACTCAACACGCAATGCCTTCAGAATTCGGCAGAAAGTGGCGAACGGAGTGTCTTAACACTAGGATCCCGCTGCTTCCCTGCTGTGTGCGGGTGCAGTGTGAAGCTGATAAATAAAAAAAATCTATATAAAGGCCAGTCGTGGCGCAGGGCACAAGCGTGTCTGTGAAAACGACAGGTTGTGGGTTTGATTCCTACTGGATTAAATGATATATTTAATATTTTTATTTCTTCGCTCTGGTGTCAAGGCAAAGTGTAGCGTTAAGTTCTGCCATTTAACACGCAATGTTTTCAGAATTGAGCGGAAAATGGTAAATAAGTGTCTTAACACTACGTTCCCTCTGCTTGCCCTGCTGTGTATGTTTAGCGTGAAGCTAAAAAAAATAATAAAATAAAATTAACATTATTTTTTTCCATTACTTTTGTTTACACAACTTTTTACTTATTTTTCCCAAATTGATAAATAGGTCAATACCAGAAACAAGATACGAAAACTCACTTTGAGTATAACACAATCAAATATCGAAATTTACATAATAATGAAGTAAAAAAAACCAAAAACAATAAAAACAACCGCTCTCTGCAATACAAGAGACCATTAAACACTGGGTCACGAACTATTTTCATGAGATATTTATCTCTTGCCAACGTGATTCATTGGGGGACGTAAAATATGTAAAAACAGATATAATATTGTATTTTTTTTATTTAGTATTTTCTTTACTGCCAAGAGGAATTTACAGGAATATTATATATATCCTAACACAGTGTGACAGTATAAGGCACGCGATGATTGTGGGTTCGATTCCCATTGATTAAATGAGTAAACGATTGTATTTGGTTCTTTTTCTCGTTTTAGTAAAACAGAATATTTCAGTGGATTTCGCTATTCGGCAACGATATTGTAGCGTATCACTGCTCTACATTGCATACACGATGGTTGAGTATTCGATTCCCAACCGGGGGATTGAATTTTTTTTTCTATCTGTTGCATGTATGATAAAAGTGTCAAACTATACAAAATTATGCAATATATCTATAATTTGTATTACAGAAGACCGAATTTGTGACGTGACGTCAAATAAAATAAGCTTTTTATTATATCTCAACACGCAATGCCTCCAGAATTCGGCAGAAAGTGGGGAACGGAGTGTCTTAACACTAGGTTCCCTCTGCCTACCCTGCTGTGTGCGGGATACAGGGTGAAGCTGATTTATTTATTTTTATTATATAAGTAATTATAAAGAACAATTGCAATTTTGCTAGTGTAAAATGATTTTGATAAGATTTCATTCTTCACTTGATAAGAAAAAAGAAACGTTTTTTTCTAACGGCCTGATGTTGCGACGATAGGCATGTCAGGACAGGTTGTAGGTTCAATTCCTACTCGAAGAGATGAAATATTAAATATATTAAATTCCTCGCCCTGGTGTCGAAGCTAATCGCGGCGTTGAGTTCCATTCCGTTATGGTCCTCTATTATACAAAGCAAAATAGGGAGCAGAGTGTTTTAACACAAGGCTTCCTCTGTCCACCCTACTACATACGAGATACAGCGTGAAGCTGGAAAAAACCCATTTGGATTTGACGTCTCTACATCCATAGATCAATCAAAATTTAAAAAAATATTGAAAAACATAGGTATTAAGGCCAAAGTGCTAAAATGGAACAGTGTCTGATTGTACACGCGTCGATTGTGGGTTCAATTCTCACTCGAAGTATTATCATGTTTAATGTATTGAAGTAGTAAATATTAAAATTTCATTCTTCTCGAAACAGAAATATGTTAAAGGGAACCGAGTATTTTTAATACTAGTTTCCTAGGTTCCCTCCGTCTATACTGCTACGTAAGTGAAACAGCGTGGAGCTGTAAAGCTAAAAAAATATTTTTATGGCTCTGGTTAGCAGTGCAAAGCGGGGCGTTCGATACTGACAGACACTCAATATTCAATGTATTTAAAATGGGCGGAGAAACGTAAACGTAAAAAAAAACGTAGTGTTTTAGCATTAAGTTTTCTATGTAAATTCCAGAGCTATTTTGTAAAAAAAAAAGGTATATACATTTTTTTTAAGTCGTACTTATATTTAGCACTTCTTATCTTTTCAATAACCTCTTAAAGAAAGGTAGAGTTCGAATTAAAATGCTGAGCACGCAAGGTCAAAATGCATAACCTTTGAAGACTTTCGACATCCAGATCAATAGTCTATTAACATTGGCCTCTTATTTATTGATTTACGTGATTAACGTATGCTATAAGTTGACCTAATTTTGACTTATTTTTATTTGTAGAAAAAATATATACAAAATAAATTGTAGCTTTACGCTGTATCCCGCATATAGCAAGAGATATAAGGCGATGGAACTTGAGAACGTAGTGTTAAGACACTCTGTTTCCATTACGACACTTCCGTTCCTCACTTTCTGAAGAATTTTCGAGTGGCCAAGTGAAAATTGTCTTGACATCAGAAATAATTTTGACTGCGATTTTTTATTTTCCTGTTTACGCAACTTTTTGGGGTGACGTCTATTCAGTTGGCTGAAACATATTAATGTCGAGACACTTTGTTCTCCGCTTCCGGCCCAAATTCAAGAAAATGCTCACTGATTGTGACCAACGGATCTCAACGCCCCGATATGTCCAACTGAGCCTGAGATATGAAAATATTTGATTGTCCCGAGTGGGCACCAAACCTACTATAACCCGCCACATCAACAAAAACTTACGTTAATAAAAATTATAAAAGCAACTGGTATTTTATTCGTTCCAGAAAACGAATAAAATAAATAACAGTTGCTTTTATTTATTTTGTTATTCATTTTCAGCTCTTACCAATAAAAGAAACTTCGAAAAGTAAACTCTCTAGAGGATTCATTTCTATACATTTGGTATAGTTCGATTTGTTTTGTAACTTGTCAGTCAGTCACGTAATATAGTATATAAAAGTATAAATAAGATCATGTCACTCAATAACACGCTACAGGGAACAAAACCGCTATTTTCGGGGTTCCGCACTTCGACAGGTAAAAACGGTTCCTTGCCATTTGAGGCCAGTCGTGACGCAGTGGCTCAAAGTGTTACTGTAAAACCGATTGGTTGTGGGTTCAATCTCCACTCGAGGAGATGAAATATTTACTTAAATTTATATTTCCATTTCTTCGCTCTGGTGTCGAGGCGAAGCGCGGCGTTGATTTCTGCCACTCAACACGCAATGCCTCCAGAATTCGGCAGAACATGGGGAACGGAGTGTCTTAACACTGGGTTCTCTCTACCTACCCTACTGTGTGCGGGATACAGCGTGAAGCTGATTCTAAGACAACGCAGACGCAATAAAAAAATATGAGCATTAATGTATCGCTTTCGCTGTATTTGGTATTCAATTCGCCAATAAATCTAAACCTAGTGTACTTTCCGTCTTTAGTTATAAAATTTGGTACATAATTAAAATTTATAATACAAATAAAAGAAAAATCCGATACCTGTATATTTATAATATTTTACAATAAATAAATAAAAATATTATCGAGTGCCGCTACGTGTTCCAAATACGACATATTGATATCACAGATAAAAACTGTTACAAAGCTATATTTGTAGTTCAATTGGTATGAAATAACTGCTTTTATAAATTATACTTCAGGTTGACCTCGAATCGTAAAATTGGTACGGATCTCTGTGGACAAGTCCAAATCTCACTTTACCCGTTTTCCTACATTCATACTGCTTCTCCTAAAAATTCAATACACGAAGACCGTCGCGTCACATAGGATCAGCCCCTGACTTTAAAAACGATCTTCGTGGGTGCGATTCCTACTTGGAGAAATCAAATATTATTCACGTGTACAGTTCCACTACTCAACACGCAATATCTTAAAATTTTCCGTTGATTGGGAACGGAGTGTCTTAACATTAGGTTCCCTTTGCCTACTCCTTTCTACTTACCTATATTCGGAAATAAAGGTTCTTACCCTAGAAAGTACGAGGATATCATAGTCACCATTCTAAATTATTCATGTATAGCTCGTTCTACATATTTCATATTGTCCAATCAATACCTATCGGTATATACTTCTGAATTCAGTTATTTTAGGCATATTGATTTTATACAGAAACGCGGCATTTACGTGGCTTTGTATATATAGATAATATCCATGGAAGTTTTGATCGTAAAGGCTGTCCTGCTACAGTAATTGTGAGCGCGATGGGTTGGGTGTTCGATTCCGTAGGATATAAAGATAAAGATAAATTCCGACATAAAAAGCGGGGCTGAGTTACGCAATACCTCGAAAATTGAGCGGAAAGTAGGAACGGTGGGTCTTAACACTGCTATGGGGGAGAAAGCGCGTAAATTTTCATTGAGAAATTCAATTATATGGTGAACATAATTTCAAGTAGATACCTAATAAAAGTGTTAAACATATAGAAGACATTTTTAGAATAAATGTTTGTTTTTTTTTAAATACAAATGATGGTTATGAATTCTATTCTAAACTAGAAAAAGTGAATTATTTTTATATCCCTGTTCTAATAGAACAAAGCACAGCGTTGAATTTCGCCACTCAATACGTAATGTCTCGATTTCGGAGGAATAATGTAGAATCTCATGCAGTAAATAGCGTGAAGTTTTTTTTAGTTTACAAAACAGGGTAGGCATAGGGAACCTGGGAACATAGTATTAAGACCATTCCATTCCATGTCCATTCTTTACTTTTCGTCGAATTTCAGAGGCATTGCCTGTTGGGTGATGTAGCTCAACGCCGCGCTTCGTCTCGTTACCAGAGCGTGGAAATGGAACCCACGTTAGCACGTTAAGCAATATTTTAATAGAATAATTTATAGAAATAACATAAATGTTGCATATACATACATATATGTGTGTGTACTATATTTGGAATAGCAATCAGAAACTCTAAACTAAATACTTGTTGAAACAGCTCTTAGATTATAAACGTCAACTGTTGAATAGTTGACTGAGTTCTACGCTGTGAAATAGCTTTTGAATATGTATAGCAAAATTAGTAAGTGATGTTAACATGAGAAACAGAGTAGATCGATAGTTGGATGAAATAGAAAAGTAGATTAAAAACGTGTTTTTATTTGTTATTTTTAACCTTTATTTTATAGTGTGGTGGAGAGAGAGAACCTAGTGTGAAACATTTTAATAATAATTGTTTTTAAAATTCGTGTAGCGAGTGGTGGAATAGTGTCAGATTTTCCTACTACGCCACGGTGATCTTTGATGTGATTGGTAAAGCTTATAAGTACTAGGAATAGTGATTTATGCTTAGATAATAAACTTAATCAGCTCCACGCTGTATCCCGCACACAGCAGGGTAGGCAGAGGGAACCTAGTATTAAGACACTCCGTTTCCCAATTTCTGACGAATTCTGGAGGCATTGCGTGTTGAGTGGTAGAACTCAACGCCGCGTTTTGCCTCGACACCAGAGCGAAGAAATGAAAATATAAATGTAAGTAAATATTTCATCTCCTCGAGTGGGAATCGAACCCCTTTTCTTATAGTGTGGTAGAGAGGGAGAACCTAGTGTGAAACATTTTATTCATAATTTTTTTTAGAATTCGAGAAGCGAGTGGTGGAACAGTGTCAGATTTTTCTACCACACCACGGTGATCTTTGATGTGGCTAGTAAAGCTTATAAGTATTATTTCTTATTTAAGTATAAATTGATACATTATATTTATTTTATAAATATGATTGAGGCCAGTCGTGGCGCAGGGGCACAGAGTGTGACTGTAAACGCGACTGGTTGTGAGTTCGATTCCCACTCGAGAAAATAAAATATTAACTTAAATTTATACTTCCTTTTCATCACTCAGGTGTTCACGGGTCCATGATCTCCGCAATGTAACACGCAATGCCTCCAGAATTCGGCGGAAAGTGGGGAACGGAGTGTCCTAACACTAGGTTCTACCCTACCATGTGCGTGATACGGCGTGAAGCATAAAAAATAGAGTATCATAATTATTGCACATTTTAATTAATTACAAAATTTGATTACATTAATGGCATTCCCATATTATTTTGATTGTTTCACATAGAGTACTAAACAGGACAACTAGAAACAGCAGCGGTAATGGAGCTGTTGTTTTATCCTAATTTCGTGTTAATAGCCTGTTTCTGAATACAGTATAATAATATTTTGTTAATGTATTTATTTCGTATTTGAATTCTTATAGGAGAACCCAATTGAAATATGAAAGATATTTAAGAGGGAGAAGAAATTAGAAGGAAAAAGCCGTCGTGCGAATGTAAGGATGACGGCTGTGGGTTCGATGTCCGCTAGAGAAAATTAAATATTTCATTACTAATTACCTCGCACTGGTGACGAGGCAAGGCGCGGGTTTGAGTGCCGCCGATCAACGCGCAATGTCTAAAAAATACGTTGGAAATTGGGGAACGGCATGCACGGAGAGTGGCCGAGGTGAAAGAGGCCGTATCGTTTGGCACTATGTTCTTTCTAAGGTAAAACTAAATGGGAGCAGAGTGTTTTAGCTCTGGGCTTCCTCTACTTATCTTGCTACCTCCGAGATGCACCGTAGCTGACTGACTACATACTAACAACAATTAAATAGCTTATGTTTTCGGAATTAGGCATAATGTTGGTAAATTAAATGTATATTTTAAAATGTTTTTTTTCCATCTCAAGGAGAATTCCCATTTTTTTAATAACAAAATAAATAAATAAATAAATTAGCTTCACGCTGTATCCTGCACACAGCAGGGTAGGCAGAGGGAACCTAGTGTTAAGTCACTATGTTCTCCACTTTCTGCCGAATTCTGGAAACATTGCGTTTCGAGTGGCAGAAATCAACGCCGCGCTTTGCCTGAACACCAGAGTGAATAAATGGCAATATAAATTTAAGTAAATATTTCATCTCCTCGAGTGGGGATCGAACCCACAACCAGTCGATTTTACAGTCACACCTTGTGCCACTGCGCCACGACTGACCTCAAAAACCATAGTATTTTTAGAATAATCAACTGCAAGTAATAAAATATCATGGTATAAATTCTTGAATAGAATAGAATAAACTTTTTCAACTTGAAAGTAATTTGTCGTTTTAGAATGTAGAACTTCTGTTGCAGCAGACAGTCTAAGTTATTGAGGACAAATGAACTAGTAAATTGTGAACTAATGGTCTGTTGAGCTGAGTCGACTGGTTTTTACAAAAGATAAGAATAAGAAAGTAGTTATTAAAGGTAGAGTTGTTATAAAAGATAAGATTATTTTGTGTATTTCAGACTCTGTTTTGTAATGCTCAACAAACTCTTAGTACGATTAAACTATATAGAAGTTAAAATATTTTTCATAGACATCGAAGCAAATTCTTAGGCGCAACTTTGATATGTATAAATATGTTTTTTTTTTAATTTTACACTAGGTTCTCTCTGCCTACTCTGCTGTGTGCGGGATACAGCGTGAAGCTGATTTATTGATTTATTTTATTTATTTAGTTAAGTAATTTCCAATACTGATAAGGTATAAAAGAACATTCATACGTACAAAATGTTGACAAATACAATAAGTCCACTTAAATCAGAACATCAAGAAGAAGATTCCTACACAAAAGAGAACATATATTACAGAATAAGATGAGATGGTTTCTTCAGTTACAATTTTCGATTTTTATTATTTTACTTTGAATGTTAAATATTTTTATCAAAAGAATTATTTTTAAACATTCCATTGAGGAAAACCACTGTGTTTTATAAAAAGACTTTCTTCGTGTTTTCCTCAAGGTCGTACCGTTAATATAATTTTAAAATTTAAATTGTAAAAAAATGTTTTTTAATTACAGTTAGGTCATTTTGTAAGTTTTTTCTGTTTGATGTGAGTGTCCAAATACAACACGCGATAGTCGTTAGTTCTGTGGTAAGTTCAATTCATGTTCTCACGTTACGCGCTCACCTACGTTATAGTAGAAACGCTCGTATTTAAACATGTTTTTAAGAATAATGTAAAAAAATCCTATTTATTATTGCCAGATCCTTGACAGGGGCCTTTACATCCAGACGTCTTATAGGTTACTTAAAATTGGAGCAAACTATTTTTAACATTTTAAAAGTGTTATTCCACACTTAAGAAAGAAAAATACTTATTTAGAAAACGTATAAAAATTTGAAAGTAAAGAAATTAAAATTTTTATACGTTTTCTAAATAAGTATTTGGAGCATACTACGTTATGCTAGCATGCCTAAATTTTACATATACTCGTATTATTTGCGGGAGTATTTCAAGACTCCTTATAAGCACCCAGACCAATCTGATGGCTCAATCATCCCCCAGACAGAGATGTACCTTTAGTTGTTTCAAAAGGACCCCGCTTTCAACTTAGTAAGTACGCATACTGTCTTAGCTAGATATTAGACTAACAATTCACAAGATTTCAGCCTTGCTGAGGTCTGGACCCTAGGAACTTGGGCTATTTTGTTTCGTAACTTATCAGTCAGACCTAATACTGTATATAAAAGTATAAATAAGATGATGTCAATAACTTGCTTCAGGGAATAAAACTGCTGTTTTTAGGGTTCCACACGTCAAAAGGAAAAGACGGAACCCTTATATTATCACTTTTTGGTTGATCTGACCGTCTGAAAGGAAGCTGAAATTTAGGTGTGAGGTCCCCTGGATAATATAAATAATCAAGCATTTAATAGATACGAACATTTTTTTTTGTTTTAGTTTTTGCTGCATTTTGTATAAAATTCGCCGGAAATATCAACTTGACTTGAAAAATGCCAAACTTTCAATTGTAGTTAATTTCATGTGAAATGAATGCAGCCTATGCCTATGTTTGTTTTATAAATAGTACTTTTCGTTGACCTACAATCCTAAAATTGGTACCGAACCTCTGCTAGGCGAGTTGGACTCGCACTTCACCAGTTTTTCCAAATTCAGTACATAAGAACCATCGTATAATATTGGGTGAGCCCCTGATTGTGAAATGATCGTCGTGGGTGCGATTCACACTTGGGGAAATTAAATATTTTCATTTTCTCCTGGTAACAAGATAAATCGCGGTGTAGAGTTCCTTTACTTTACTACTTTTCGTGGATTAGGAACGGAGTTGGAACGGAGTGTCTTAACACTAGATTCCCTCTGCCTACCTCCTGTCTATCCCGCTATGTATGGAAATAAAGGTTCTAACTCTAAAATACGAGAATATCATAGTAGCATTTCCATATTATTCGTACTTGGCTCGTTCTACAAATTTTATATTGTTCAATCAATACCTATCGGAGATATGGATTCTGTTATTTTAGGAATATTGATTTTATACGGAAAATATATGTTATATTTATGAACAATGCGACTTTGTAGGTATACATATATCAAGGTTTCGATTGTATAATGGCACAGTTACTGTGAGCGTCATGGCTGCAGGCTCGATTCCCGGGGGATAATTATAATTAAGTTATTATTCACTCTAACTAAACCTCTTATGCGGGAAAAAGTGTAAAATTGTTTTTATTTTAGTTTTACGCTGTATCCCGTACATAGCAGGGAGGCCATAGGTAACCTAATGTTAAGACACTCCGTTCCCATTACGACAGTTGCCTTTAGTAAATCTGCCGCGTTTAGCTGTGGGTGTATTTTAAAAGAATAATTTATAGTGCACTAATGTTGTATATTCGTGCATATATTATATTTGAATAGCAATCAGAAACTCTAAAGTAATTACTTGTTGAAACAGCTCTTAGACGAAATACGTCAACTGTTGAATAGTTGACTAAGTTCTACGCTGTGAAGTAGCTTTTGAATATGTATAGGAACATTAGTAAGTGATGTTAACATGAGAAACAGAGTAGATCGATAGTTGTGTGAACTAGAGAATTGAGTTGAAAATGTGTTTTTTTGTAATTTTTATCTTTTTTTTGTTGTGTGGTAGTCGAGAAGTTAGTGTCAAAACACTCTATTCTTATTTTTTTATTAGAATTCGTAAAGTGAGTAGTGGATCTCAATTCCGCGTTTTGTGCCTCGCTAAAACGGGAAAAGGAATAATATTCATTCTCCAAATTGTGGCTGAACCCGCAAACATTGGGTTTACTGTCAGACTTTACTACTACGAAACGATGGCCGTTGATATGGATGGTAAAATTAATATTTACTATTTCGTATTTAAATATAAACTGGTATATTATATATTATGAATATTTTATAAATATTATATGTTATATATTATATGAGGCCAGTCGTGGCGCAGCAACACGAGGTGTGACTGTAAAACCGACTGGTTGTGGGTTCGATCCCCACTCGAGGAGATGAAATATTTACTTAAATTTATATTTCCATTTCTTCGCTCTGGTGTCTAGGTTAAGCGCGGCGTTGAGTTCTGCCACTCAACATACAATGCCTCCAGAATTCGGCAGAAAGTGAGGAACGGAGTGTCTTAATACTAGGTTCCCTCTGCCTACCCTGCTGTGTGCGGGATACAGCGTGAAGCTGATTTGTTTGTTTGTTTTATATGTTATAATTACTTACACAGCTTTAAACTGTATTCAGAAACCCTATACGCAGGGACACAAATAAAATTTAGTGTCAAGACATTCTAGTACACTTACATACTTACATCCCAAAATCGAGACATTGCAAGTTAAATGGCGGACTTAATATAATAAGATGCAATGTCAATTTTGAAATCTATACCAATATAATAAAGCGAAAAACTAAAGTTTGTTCGTTTGTTTGTTTGTTTGTTAAAAATCAGCTTCGCGCTTTATCCTGCACGCAGCAGGGTAAGTAGAAGGAACTTAGTGTTAAGACACTCTATTCCCCACTTTCTGCCGAATTCTGGAGGCATTGCGTGTTGAGTGGCAGAACTCAACGCCGTGCTTAACCTCGACACCAGAGCGAAGAAATGAAAATATAAATTTAAGTAAATATTTCATCTTTTCGAGTGGGGATCGAACCCACAACCAGTCGATTTTACAGTCACAACTCGTGCCGCTGCGCCATGACTGGAATTATTAGTATTCCCACATTATTTTGATTGTTTCACATAGAGTACTAAACAGGACAACTAGAAACAGCAGCGGTATTGAAGCTATTATTTTATCATATAATTTTAATTTTGAGTTAATTGTCTGTTTCTGAATGCAGTAAATATTATGTTTATACATTTACTTTGTAATTGAATTCGTATATAAGGGCCAATTTGCACGTGTGATTTGTCATTTAAGAGTAAAAAGGAATTGAATTTTTCTTTTTATCGCTCTGGTATCGAGGTAAAGTGCGGCGTTGAGTTCCGCCGATCAATACGCATTGTTAAAGGATTCGGCGGAGAGTGGGGACAAGAAGTGCTTTAGCGGAATTTGGAATGTCTTGAACTCTGCATTATGGCTTTTAAAATTATCCTGGTAGTTCCGCCTTTTAAATACGTACTAGATATTATTCTATAGTGACATATTATTATAAGAATATAACTTATAAAAAAACTTACATTGTTAATATACATCATTTTTAATATAGTACGTAAATATTTGCAAAGCGTTGCTAAGCTCACCAAGATTAATATCTTGGTGGGTCTAGTCATATTATATTTTCTTATCGTTTGCATTTTACGCAATATTTTTTTTTATTTTTTTTTTATTTAACATCAGTGTTTGGTAAAAAATCCAAGTAGAGACCTTTGATGGCCTAAAGGAAGGTCACGTAAAAAGTACGAGGGTATCCACGAAGAGTGCACGAGGCGAAGGGGTATTGAGAGGTCGTACGGTTTGGCGCACTCTCTGGCTAGGAAATTCTCATGAAAATAATAAAATGTTTGTAGTGTGTGTTTCTTCGCTCTGGTGTCGACGAAAAAAACGGCATTGAGTTCCGCAGCTCAACACGCAATGCCGTCAGAATTCGGCGGAAAGTGGGGAGCAGAGTGTCTTGACACTAGGTCCCCTCTGCCTACCCCGCTACATTCGGAAACAGCGTGAAGCTAAAAAACCGTATATTATTTAAAAAACGTATACGAGTATATCTTACTTTTATTATAATTAAGTAGAATAATTAAATGATAAAATATCACAGTATAAAATTTTATTCTTGAATAGAATAGAATAAACTTTTTAAAGTATTCAACTTGAAAGCAATTTGTCGTTTTAGAATCTAGAACTTCTGTTGCAGCAGACAGTCTAAGTTATTGAGGACAAATGAGACGGTAAATTGTTAACTAATGGTCTGTTGAGCTGAGTCGACTGGTTTTTACAAAAGATAAGAATAAGAGAGTAGTTATTAAAGGTAGAGTTTATATAAAAGATAAGATAAATTTGTGTATTTCACACTCTGTTTTGGAATGCTCAAAGAATTCTTAGTACTTTTAAACTATATACATTTATCTATATAGATATATGAATAAGAAGTGAAAATATTTCTAATAGACGTCGAAACAAGTTGTTAGGCACAACTTCGATATGTATAAGAGTAGCATTTTTTTTCACATCTTTTTTTGGAAAAGATATCTCGATTTCTAACTTAGAAAACAGTCCAAGCTTCATGAAAATACGTTTAGGAGTTTTTAAGATATAGATATACACACAAATCTGGAGCCGACAAACACGTATACGTTCGTATTTTTAGGTAATATTTCTGTTAGTTTAAAATTAAATTACGTTAGTCGAGGCACAGGGGCACAAGCGTGTGGCGGACAGGGTTCGATTCCCAATTGAGGAATTGAAATATATAATACTTTCATTTCTTCTGTGGTGGTCTAGGCAAAACGCGGCGTTAAGTTCCGCCACTCAACTCGCCTCCAAAATGGGAAACGGATGTGTCTTAAAGGTAACGGAGTATCGGAGCATAAGTTTCTCAATAATATTTTGCTACATAAAAGAGATAACTCCAACATACATAAGAACACCAAGAAGAAGATTCCTACATAAAAGAGAACTATTACATGCAAAAAATACTATTACAGAATAAGATGAGATGATTTCTTCAGTTACAATTTTCAATTTCTATTATTTTACTTTGAATGTAAAAATATTTTCGTCAAAAGAATTCTTTTTAAACATTTCATTGAGGAAAACCACTGTGTTTTATAAAAAGACTTTCTTTGTGTTTTCCTCAAGGTCGTACTGTTAATATAATTTTAAAATTTAAATTGTAAAAAAATGTTTTTTAATTACAGTTAGGTCATTTTGTAAGTTTTTTCTTTTTGATGTGAGTGTCCAAATACAACACGCGATAGTCGTTAGTTCTAATATGGTAAGTTCAATTCAAGTTCTCATGTTACGCGCTCACCTACGTTATAGTAGAAACGCTCGTGTTTAAACATGTTTTTAAGAATAATGTAAAAAAATCCTATTTATTATTGCCAGATCCTTGACAAGGGCCTTTACGTCCAGACGTCTTAAAGGTTGCTTAAAATTGGAGCAAACTATTTTTAACATTTTTTAAAGTGTTATTCCACACTTAGGAAAGAAAAATACTTATTTAGAAAACGTATAAAAATTTGAAGGTAAAGAAATTAAATTTTTTATACGTTTTCTTAATAAGTATTTGGAGCAAACTACGTTATACTAGCAAGCCTAAATTTTACATATACTCGTATTATTTGCGGGAGTATTTTAAGATCCCTTATAAGCACACAGACCAATCTGATGGCTCAATCATCCCCCCAAACAGAGATGTACCTTTAGTTGTCCCAACTTTTAAAAGGACCCCGCTTTCAATTTAGTAAGTACGCATACTGTCTTAACTAGATATTAGAATAACAATTCTTCAAATTTCAGCTTTGCTAATATGACGTAGGTCTGGACCCTAGGAACTTGGGCTATTTTGTTTCGTTACTTATCAGTCAGACGTAATATTTTACAGTCACACTTCGTGCCGCTGCGCCACGACTGGCCTCTATATCTATACTTATAATAAATCTGTAGAGAGGTCAATTCTGTACATGAAATATATTTTCAAAATAACTATCAGGGGGTGAATAGTGATCGATACTGATACCAAAAATGCAATCAGTAAAATTTTTGTCTGTCTGTCTGTATATTCTTTATAGAAACAAAAACTACTTGACGGATTTTAACGAAACTTGATACAGTTATTCTTCATACTCCTGGGCAGGTCATAGTATACTTTTCATCACGCTACAATCAGTAGGAGCAGAGCAGTGAAGGGAAATCTTGGGAAAACGGGAGAAGTTACTTGATTTTTTAAGCTTCCGTCACGTGTGCAGCCTTAATAGTTAAAGCTACAGCGAAACCATGTATAACGGAAATATTCTACATAAAATTATAAAAAAAATATGCCAAGACAGCATATGTCTATCTTTTATGGTTGACTCACAAAATCATATTAGAAGTAATTATAGTTGTCAATCAATTCTTAGTTTATTAAATCAATAATCATGTATTTTAAGCGGGCGAAGCCGTGGGCGGGCCGCTGGTTGTATATAAAAGTATAAATAAGATAAAAATAAGTAAAAAATATCGTATCGTATTCACACTTGAGCAAATTAAATATTTTCATTTTCTCCTGGTAACAAGATAAATTGCGGTGAAGAGTTCCTTTACTCAACAATGTCTTTAAATTTTCCGTAAATTATGAACGGAGTGTCTTAACACTAGATTCCCTCTGCCTACTCCTGTCTTTCCCGCTATATACGGAAATGAGGGTTCTAACTCAGAAAATACGAGAATATCATAGTAGCATTTCCATATTATTTGTGCTTGGATCAAACATTACAAATTTCATATTGTTCAATCAATACCTATCGGAGATATGGATTCTGTTATTTTAGGAATATTGATTTTATACGGAAAATATTTGTTATATTTATGAACAACGTGACTTTGTACGTACATATATATGAAGGTTTCGATTGCACAGTGAATGTGAGCGTTATGGTTGCAGATTCGATTCCCAGGGGATAAGTAATTTAAGTTATTTTTATTTCACCGCTCTAGGAGATAAATCACGAACAGAGTGTTTTAACATTACACGTCTATGTGAGAGAAAGCATATTTATTGTGTTAAATATAAAGATTACATTTTTAGAAAAAATGTCTTTTCTAACATGATGAGTACGAGTTCCATTCCCAACTAGGAAAAAGTGTTTATGAAAATATCTTCATACCCCAATTCTAACAGAATAAAGCGCGGCGTAGAATTCTACCACTCAATACGCTATATTTCAGACAGAACATGGAGAATGGCGAGTCTTACCAACTCTCATGCGGGAAATAGCGTGAAATAGTTTTTATTTTAGTTTTACACTGTATTCTGTACATAGAAGGGAAGCTATATCGAGGGAACCTGGGAACCTAATGTTAAAACACTCCGTTTCCATTACAACAGTTCCGTTTATCACTTTCCGTCGAATTTTAGAGTCGTAAAGTAAAGCTAAATCTATCGCGTTTAGCTGTGAGTGTATTTTAATAGAATAATTTATAGTGCATTAATGTTGTTTATATGTATCTACATATATAATATTTGGAATAGCAATCAGAAATTCTAAAGTAATTACTTGTTGAAACAGCTCTTTGATGAAATACGTCAACTGTTGAATAGTTGACTGAGTTCTACGCTGTGAAGTAGCTTTTGAATATGTATAGGAACATTAGTTAGCAATGTTAACATGAGATACAGAGTAGATCGATAGTTGTGTGAACTAGAGAATTGAGTTGAAAATGTGTTTTTGTGTAATTTTTATCTTTTTTTATATAGTGTGGTAGTCGGGGAGAAGTTAGTGTCAAAACACTCTATTCTTAATTTCTTATTAGAATTCGTAAAGTGAGTAGTGGATCTCAATTCCGCGTTTTGTGCCTCGCTAAAACGGGAAAAGGAAAAATATTAATTCTCCAAATTGTGGCTGAACCCGCAAACATTGGGTTTACTGTCAGACTTTACTACTACGCCACGATGGTCTATGGTATGGATGGTAAAATTAATAAATATAATCTGGTACATTATATATTATGTATATTTTATAAATATTATATGTTATAATTACTTACACAGCTCTAAACTGTATTCAGAATCCCTATACGCAGGGAGACAAATAAAATTTAGTGTCAAGACATTCTAGTACACTTACACACTTACATCCCAAAATCGAGACATTGCGAGTTAAATGGCGGACTTAATATAATAAGCAATGTCATTTTGAAATCTATACCAATATAATAAAACGGAAGACTTTGTTTGTTTGTTTGTTCGTTCATTCTTTCGTTCGTTCGTTTTTTTGTTTGTTAAAAATCAGCTTCACACATTATTCTGCACGCAACAGGGTAGACAGAGTCATCGCCGCGCTTTGCCTCGACACCAGAGGGAAGAAATGAAAATATAAATGTAAATCAATATTTCACTTCCTCGAGTGGGGCTCCAATCCACAACCAGTCGATTTTACAGTCACACTTTGTGCCTCTGCGCTACGACTGGACTTGTTTGTTTGTTTGATTGTTTAAATGCTTATATCTCTGGACCTACTGGTCCGATTAACTTTTTTTTTATGAAAACTACATTCCTCAAGAGTGGTATAAGCTATATAATATTACGGTGTAAGCGTTAGTTAGCCCTTAATAACGAAATAACAATAATAATGAACGCCATCGAATTGCTTTAAGCGCGTGCGCTGCAAAAATAGCTAAATAAATAGCTAATATATAAATATATATAGTCAGACAAAAATATTCTATTTTACAAGTTCTTAAAGAAAAGTCCGCGACACCTTATATCTATTTCTTGTAAATAAGTCACAATAAGGCACTTTCTCAGAATTATAAAAAGATGTTTTTCATGATTGAATGTATAAATTAATTATATACTTAGTCTATCTGTGCAAATGCAGCGTTATATAAGTATTATAGGTGGTATGCGGGCGAAGCCGCGAGTGGGCCGCTAGTAAACTATATTCAGAAACAAAAACGAGTATGTACCGAGTATGTATATGAAGTTGGTTTGCATTATTACTAAAAAATAAAAAAATAAATCAGCTTCACGCTGTATCCCGCACACAGCAGGGTAGGCAGAGGGAACCTAGTATTAAGACACTCCGTTCCCCACTTTCTGCCGAATTCTGGAGGCATTGCGTGTTAAGTGGCAGAACTCAACGCTGTGCTTAACCTCGACACCAGAGCGAAGAAATGGTAATATAAATTTAAGTAAATATTTCATTTCCTCGAGTGGGGATCGAACCCACAACCAGTCGGTTTTACAGTCACACCTCGTGCCGCTGCGCCACGACTGGCATCATTAGTATTCCCACATTATTTTGATTGTTTCACATAGAGTACTAAATAGGACAACAAGAAACAGCAGCATTGAAGCTGTTGTTTTATCATATTATTTCAATTTTGGGTTAATTGTCTGTTTCTAAATGCAGTATAATATTATGTTTATATATTTACTTTGTAATTAAATTTGTATGTGAGGGCCAATTTGCATGTGTGATTTGTCATTTAAGAGTAAAAAGCAATTTAATTTTTCGTTTTGTCGCTCTGGTAACGAGGTAAAATGCGGCGTTGAGTTCCGCCGATCAACACGTGTTGTTAAAGAATTCGGCGGAGAGTGGGGAAAAGAAGTGCTTTAGCGGAATTTGGAATATCTTGAACTGCGCATTATGACTTTTAAAATTCCGCCTTTTAAATACGTTCTAGAAATAATTCTATAGTTATAATAAAAACTTACATTGTTAATATACATAATTTTTAATATAGTACGTACATATATGCAAGGCATTGCTAAGCTCACCAAGATTAATATCTTGGTGGGTCTAGTCCACATAGTCATATTTTATTTTCTTATCGTTTGCATTTTACGCAATTATTATTTTAATTTTTTTGATTTAACATCAGTGTTTAGTAAGAAATCAAAGTAGAGACTGTTGATGGCCTAAAGGAAGGTCACGTAAAAAGTACGAGGGTATCCACGAAGAGTGCACGAGGCGAAAGAGGCATTGAGAGGCCGTACGGTTTGGCGCACTCTCTGGCTACTCCGCTAGGAAATCCTCATGAAAATAATAAAATGTTTGAAGACATCGGCTTCACGCTGTATCCCGCACATAGCAGGGTAAGCAGTAGTGTTACAGACACTCCGTTCCCCACTTTCCGCCGAATTCTGACGGCATTGCGTGTTGAGCTGCGGAGCTCAATGCCGTTTTTTTCGTCGGCACCAGAGCGAAGAAATGAAAATATAAATGTAAATAAATATTTCATTTCCTCGAGTGTGGAACCCACAACCAGTCGATTTTACATTCACACTTTTTGCCTCTGCGCCACGACTGGATAGATACTTTATAACTATAGCTAATGTATTCGCAATTAGATGTCATTTTGTTTAATTAAATCGTTAATTTTCAAATATTTATTTCTTAACCCAGAAAGAATTCCCATTTTTAGCATTTTTTCCCTTTTCCCTTTGTGGTAATAAAATATTTTCTATTTTTGTTTCTCCGCTCTCTTGTTGAGACAAGCCACGGCGTTAAGTCTCCAGAAAGTGGGGAGCAGAGTGTCTTGACACTAGGCCCCCTCTGTCTACCCCGCTACATTTGGAAACAACGTGAAGCTAAAAACCGTATACTATTTAAAAAACGTATACGAGTATATTTAACTTTTATTATAATTAAGTAGAATAATTAAATGATAAAATATCACAGTATAAAATTTTATTCTTGAATAGAATAGAACAAACTTTTTAAAGTATTCAACTTGAAAGCAATTTGTCGTTTTAGAATGTAGAACTTCTGTTGCAGCAGACAGTCTAAGTTATTGAGGACAAATGAGACGGTAAATTGGGAACTAATGGTCTGCTGAGCTGAGTCGACTGGTTTTTACAAAAGATAAGAATAAGAGAGTAGTTATTAAAGGTAGAGTTTATATAAAAGATAAGAGAAATTAGTGTATTTTACACTCTGTTTTGAAATGCTCCAAGAAATCTTAGTACTTTTAAACGATATCGATATTAAAATATTTCTTATAGTCGAAACAAGATGTTAGGCACAACTTCAATATGTATAAGAGAAGTAATTTTTTTTCACCTTTTTTTCAACAAAGTCGTATCTCGATTTGTAACTTAGAAAACAGTCCAAGCTTCATGAAAATAGGTTTAGGAGTTTTTGAGATATAGATATACACACAAATCTGGAGCCGATAAATACGTATACGTCCGTATTTTCAGGTAATATTTCTGTTAGTTTAAAATTAAATTACGTAAAGCTAGTCGGGGCACAAGGACAAAAGGGTGTGACGGAAAGGGTTCGATTCCCAATTGAGGTATTGAAATATATAATACTTTCAATTCTTCGCTCTGATGGTCAAGACAAAACGCGACGTTAAGTTCCGCCACTCAACTCGCCTCCAATGGGAAACGGATGTGTCGTAATGGGAACGGAGTATCGTAGCATAAGTTTCTCAATAATATTTTGCTACATAAAAGAGATAACTCCAACATAAATAAGAACATCAAGAAGAAGGACCTAAATAAAAGAGAACTATTACATGCAAAAAATACTATTACAGAATAAGATGAGATGGTTTCTTCCGTTACAATTTTCAATTTCTATTATTTCACTTTGAATGTTAAATATTTTCGTCAAAAGAATTCTTTTTACACATTTCATTGAGGAAAACCACTGTGTTTTATAAAAAGACTTTCTTTGTGTTTTCCTCAAGGTCGTACTGTTATATAATTTTAAAATTTAAATTATAAAAAAATCTGTTTTAATTACAGTTAGGTCATTTTGTAAGTTCTTTCTGTTTGATGTGACTGTCTAAATATAACACGTGATAGTTGTTAGTTCTAATAATACATTATATATTTTAGGTATATACAAACTTATGTAAGTAATTGATTTCATACATTAGATTTTTTTTATTATGATTTAGATTAAAATCAGTGCAGACGCCACGCACAAAAACTTCCATGGGCGAATGCGACTCGCACTTGACCGGGTTTTTTCCCTTTTTGCTTTTAGAAAGGAATCGTCTTTTCTTTCCTTTCTTTTGTGTATATATAAAAGGAAAAAATCCGGTCAAGTTCGATTCGCATTCGCCCATGGAGATTTTTGTGCTCAAATTTGCTGATGACAAAAAAAACTTTAGTAAAAGTGTAAAAAAAGTGTGTAAAAAACTGTAGTAAAAAGTAACCAACATCGATCAGATATGGTTATCTAAGAAACTTAAACTCAGCAAAGTATAAAGTTTATTCAGACTTGAAACTCAACGTCACGTTCTAACTTTGAAATAGTTTGCCGTTTGAATTTATAACACTTTATAAATTTTCAAAGTAGCTAGCTTTTTTTAACTTCACTCTGTATCCCGCACATAGCAAGGTAGGCATGGGGAACCTGGAAACCTAATATTAAGACTCTCCGTTCCCATTCAGACATTTCCTCACCTTTCGGTAAATTCTGGTAGCATCCTGTGAGTGGCTAAACTCTACGCTGCGTTTTGCCCCGTTACCAGGACGTGGAAAATTAAATTAAAAAAAATCTTAAGTTACTTTGTTCGTTATTTTTTATTTATTTTAAAAACATTAATTATTGGGTGACGTATCTCAACACCGCGCTTCATCAGACGAAGGTGAACAACCGGATTTTTTTAAATATTTCCCGATTCGATTTTTTCTAAAACGAATTTACACCATCGCATTTATACTTAGCTTCTTTTCAACTGCTTTCGGATAGCACTTGCTTTTTATAAACCTTTAACACTCTACAAATCTTCAATAGTTTTAAATATCATTAATTTTTATATAAATACAGAAATAAATTGAAAAGAGTTAACTTGAAGTATACTTAAGTGAACACGTATACCGTATTCATATATTTAGTTCAAAGTTCAAAATCTATATGTAAAAAAAACATGAAAAATAACCGGTTTTCAAACGATAAACTTTACGATTGATATTCAACTAAATTAAGGTGGAATGAAGGTCACGCAGAAAATTTATTAGTAATCATAAATGTATAAAAATCATAGAAAATACTGTATTTTTTAATTAGAAAATGTATTGAGGCCGTCGTGGCGCAGATGCACAAGGGTGCGACTGTTAACGTGACGTTTGTGGGCTCGATTCCCGTTCGAGGGGTGAAATATTCATTTTTTTCATTTCCTCGCTCTAGTAACTCAACATGTAAAACCTCGTTTTCGAACTCTAATTCGGCGGAAAGTGTATAACAGAAGTGTCTCAATAGGCACGGAGTGCCTTAACATCAATAATAGGTTCCCAGGTTCCCACTGCCTAACCTGCTAAGTGCGGATACAGCGTGAATTGAAAAGATAGAAATGTATAAAAAATGTATGTAAAACGTAGCTGAATTTGGAACGGTCTAATCACCGGTTTCCAAGAGATACGGGTCAAATTTTGCAACGTTATTTTTTTTATAAGTTTTTTAAGTTTTATCTTACGTAATTGTAGATTAACACTTTAAAATGTTTAAAATAACGCTTATTATCCTTAACTAATCTTTTTCATTCAAGGCTAGTTTGCCGGTAAACCCTGGGGAGCATTAAATATTTTCAATTCTTTTAGATAGAATGCGGCGTTGAGTTTCGCCATTCCACACGTACTGTTTAGCAAAGAAAGAATATAGTAGGTATCTTAACAATAAGTTCTCTGCCTGTCTTGCTGTACGCTGGATAAAGCGTGAAAAAAGTTGTAAGGAAAAGAAGCCAAAAAAAGAATAAAAAATAACATGAAATATATAGTAAAACCAAATGATAATTCCAAAAATGTGTTTTTTATATTTGTTATTACTTATTATGGTACCCAATTTGGTTCTGAAAGGTTATATAGGAAATGATGAAAATAACATAATCTTGTTTCTATTATTTGTTATATAAAAACTTTGTTCTTTTTTTTTGTTTGTAGCTTCATACTATATCCTGCACATGGTACTGTAGGCTAAAGGAACCTGGGAACCTAGCGTTAACACACTCCATTCCCATTAAGAGATTAAGATTTCCTTTTTTCACTTTCCGCCGTATTCTAGAGGTATAGCGTGTTGAGTGCGCGGACCTCAACATCGTACTTCACCTTGTACAAACAGAACGAAAAAATGAAAATATAAACTACAACATTTCGCCGTGTACAAATCGAACCCACAACCGTCGCATTTATATATATATATATATATATATATATATATATATATATATATATATATATATTATATATATATATATATATATATATATATATAATATATTAGTAAAACGACCACGACTATATAGCTCCATATTCCGAGGACTCCACATTATATTTCAAGCCGCATTCATACGATGCATCAAAGTGCTCTCGCGTTAACATGCATGCTGGCTTTGATCTCTCGAGTACTGTAGTGTAAAATGTATGTGGCATTTAGATTTTCATTATATTATGAGAGAATATATGAAACATGGAACATATCTATTTTTTTTTTTTTAAATAATTATAATTTTTTTTAAATGAAACTATTTTAACCGAATTAATCGCGTATATTTAAAATTATACATTTTTTACCGTGGTCACGGGTAGACTGAGGTGGCATTTTTCTGTCAGTTGACATAATTATTATATCAAACTACCGCCAACGATTTCTTAACTGCCTCGCGTACTGCCCTGGATTCCTGCAGAATGAGCTGATAGTATCTTACCCTCTGGTATGGTGGGTTTGAGACTTCAATGATTTTATGGGTGAATTTCAATAGAGAGGATCCACCTGGGATCCTCTCTATTGAAATTAGGATGTTTTTGTATTTCAATAGCCTCGCGGATCATTCTAGGAATGTCTCTGTTTTCCTTAGCGAGGATTTGGGGTTTATCAAACCTAATGTAGTGGCTGGGTTT
>JAATLQ010038171.1:0-31457 GCA_013421005.1 Heliconius erato x Heliconius himera | reverse complement strand
ACTGAATTCGGATAGACTGAGGTGGCATTCGAGTCCTCAGTCTACCACCAGATGTGACCAGGGACCAGTGCAAAGTGTTCGAAATGTCGGGTTTCCAAAAATGTTTCATTTAAAATGTGTAATAATCGTGAAAATCAAAGAACTTATTATTTATTGAGGCCAGTCGTGGTGGAGAGACACAAAACGTGACTGTTAACGCAACTGGTTGTGGGTTCGATCCCCACTCGACGAAATGAAATATTATTTTTTTTTTACTTTCATTCCTTTGCTCTGGTGTTGAGGCAATGCAAGTAGTTGAGTAGCACGACTCAACACGCAATGCCTCCGAGATTTGGCGGGAAGTGGGCAGCGGAGTGTCTTAACACTAGGCTCCGTCTGCCTTCCGTCTGTCCAAGAAAAAAGAGAAAAAAATTATGCATAAAATGGTAAGTTGCTTGTTGTTGTTGTTGGATCCTTACTCGAAATAATGATATAGGTAGCTTCACGCTGCTATCCCGCACATAGCAGGGTGGGTAGAGGGAGTCTAGTTTTAATACACTCCACTCTCCGAATGTAATAATTAATATTAATCGCATTTACGATTGCACACTGGTGTTCCTTCGTCACGTTGGCCTCAAATGAGGTCATTTTTCATTAAATAAAGAAAAATTTAAACACCTTAAATGCCCTATATAATGTAATCAATTAAAAGACAAAATGCGGGGTTATGTTCCGCCACCTACTGAGCAATGCCACGAATTAGAAAGAATTAGAAAAAGCCAAGAGGAAAAACAAACAACGTGCGATATTTTTAAAGCAACATAAACAGCACTTAAAAACGGCGTTTTATTTTTTAATAACACTTCTTTAACCTTTTAATCTAGTTTAAAACTCAAGTTTATAACTTGGATTAAATTCTCACATCTTAATCTTGATAACGTGAAATCATTTTAAAACTTATCGCTTAATATCGTTAAAATTTAAATAAGCTTTAGCTACTTATTTAGAAAACGTATAAAAATTAAAGAAGAAGTTTTTAAAGAATAACTCTTTAAAAACTGTTAAAAATAAGATTTAGCTATTTTTAATATTCAGTTCTGCCACTCAACACGTAATGTCTCGAAAATTGTGCGGTGGTTGCCAAAGTTGCATTTGGATGTTTTAATAAAATATGTCATTTTATATCCTTTTTATTAGCTTCACGCTGTATCCAGTATAAAGCAGGGTAGGCAGAGGGAACTTGTTTTTTCATAGTAATGAAATCCTATTACAGATACCGGTACTAGTGGGGACTCGAGCGGGTTACGTGGGATTCCTTCGGAAAAAACCTTATAGTGCTCCTCCTCGACTACTACTGACCGTGAGACACAGGCACTACCATCGTCCGTAAAACCCGGCGGAGGCAGAGGGAACCTAGTCTTAAGACCCTCCGTACCTTACATTCTGCAAAATTTTCGAGGCATTGCAAATTGAGAAGCAGAACTCAACGCAGCGCTTTGCTTTGACACCATACTGATAAAATGAAAAAATCTAATATTACCTTTCCTCGAGTCGAAATCGGACCCACTACCTGTCGCATTTAAAGTCACACCCTAGTGCCCCTGCGCCACGAATGGCCTCACGTTTAATTCCATGACTTAACAAAAAAATATATATGTTACAAAAAGCTTATCAAAAGTTCCAGACATTAACGAAGGACACGTTCTGATTATATCTTGTGTTTCGTTCAACTTAAGTTATAATTCATGTAGAAAAAGAATTCAATTCTATAAGAAAATACTTTCTCAAGAATTTTATAATACAAAGTATATTTATTTTATAAATGTAATGATTTTTTCTCTTATTTCTTAGCTTCACGCTGCATCCCGCAAGTTGCAGGGTAGATAGAGGAAGTAGTGTTAAGACACTCCACCCTCCACTCGTCAGTTTTGTATGTTATACTTTTTGGTGTTAACTTCTATAAGAAAAACTCCTGCATATTTCCTAAGTTTCCAAGGACTCAAGCCTATCTCAATTTTTATACGTCTTTTTAGTGATTTGAAGTTGTGCTTCTTAAAACTACAACACTTTATTCAATATTTTGCCTATTTTAAAAAGCTTATGTTCTAAAATATGGAATCTAATAACGCATTAGACTAAGAAAATAAAAAATAAACAAGATTTTATCTTAAAACCAGCTTCATAGTGTATCCCGCACATGGCAGGATAGGCAGAGGGAACCTAATGTTAAGACACTCCATTCCCCACTTTACGCCGAATCTTGTAAGTCACTGTGTGTTTAGTGGCGGAAATCAACGCCGGGCTTTTGCCTTGGTGACAAAGCGAAGAAATAAAATAAATAAAATCAAAATAAATCAAAATCTTGTGTTGATAAAAAAAAAGGAAAAGACAAAAAGTAGGGTTTATACACTAAATATAATTGAATATTTATAACTTAGAACGTAGCTTAGAAAACGACATGTCCTGTCATATTAATCACCAGCCCATCAGCGGGCCACACGGGACCTTCGTGCATTTGAAACACACGCCATATAAATGCAATATGCATTTATATAATAGCATTGTTAATAGAAAAATAATTTTAAATATAATGTGGGTTTGATTCCCATTCGAGGGAAGAAAAAGGAAAATATGCTTACCAACCCTATAGTTTTCACGGGCTGTATTTGTTAATTTAGTTCAAGATTCCAATATTTTCCAAAAAATCACAAATTTCCTAATAACTGCTGAACCATGGAATATCGCTGACATGCGTGGGGGTGAAATGTTTGTTATTTTTTGTTATTTTTTCACACTATATCCTAAATTTTGCAGGGTAAGCAGATAGAAGTCTGTTCCCCATATACCGTCCTATTTTCGAAACATTACATAGCGAAACTTAACGCCAGGTTTTGTTAATAATGCAATTCCCCTTGACCGAAAATCGAACCTACAAGCCTACAACCGTCTCGTTTACAGCCATACGGTGCTTATATAAATTGTGCCAAAATATATATATATAATAAAATCAGATTCACGCTGTAGCACACAGGGAGCGGAAGCACACAGCAGGGTAGGCAGAGGGAACCTAGTGTTAAGACACTCCGTTCCCCACTTCCTGCCGAATTTTGGAGGCATTGCGTGTTGAGTAGCAGAATTCAACGCTGCGCTTAACCTCTATCCCAGAGCGAAGAAATGGAAATATAAATTTAAGTAAATATTTCATCTCCTCGAGTGGGGATCGAATCCACTACCAGTCGATTTTACAGTCACACCTCGTGCTGTTGCGCCACGACTGGCCTTTATTTTTTATATATAATATAGAAAACAACATTCTAATCTTCTTTATCATATGTATAGCGTATTAATAGGAACACAACCTAAGGCGAAATCTAGGTTCAAAGTAATATGCACTAATACAATAACTTGCGACGAGATGAGAATGTTCTAGAATATTCTAACAACCCACCATGCTGGTCTTATGGCTTGGTTTAGTAGTTTAATAAACGTTGAGATTAATTTATTATGTTATTACGTGACTGTGGTTTGTACGAAATTTTCTATTATAGAGTGAACAGAGAAAATTAAGTGTTAAAATTCTCTGTTTTTCAACTTTCTTTGTTATGGTTGTGTGTGAGTACACAGTGTTATACATTTTTTTAGCTTTATGGTGTATCCTGCACGTAGCAGAGTAGGCAGAGGGAGCCTAGTGTGGTACGACCTCCTTCCCCTCTTCCCCCCTTCCGCCGAATTCCGAAGGTATTGCCTGTTGTTCGCGGATCTCAACGCCGCGCTTTGTCTTGTAAAATAAAAATAAATAAATAAATCAGTTTCACGCTTTATGCCGCACACAGCAGGGTAGGCAGAGGGAACCTAGTGTTAAGACACTCCGTTCCCCACTTTCTGCCGAATTCTGGAGGTATTGCGTGTTGATTGGCAGAACTCAGCGCCGCGCTTTACCTCGACACCAGAGCCAAGAAAAGAAAATATAAATGTAAGTAAATATTTCAATCTCCTCGAGAGGGGATTGAACCCACAACCAGTCGGTTTTACAGTCACACTTTGTGCCCCTGCGCCACGACTGGCCTGGCTTTGTCTTGTAACAAGATTAAAAAAATGAAAATATTAATAAATAATGAGTAATAGTACCAGTACCAGTCAAAGAGTTCCATAGAACACTCCCCATGATAAATGCGGGAGTACGTACAGCGAGGAGACGTCTCTAGGCAAAGCCAAAGTATCAAGTCCTTAACAGATTATATTTATATCTATTGTTATTTAGGAAACGTATTTAATTTAAACGTAGTGGGATTAGAATCTGCGCCTCTTGGAAACCGTCCGCGCGCCCTGGCCACTAAGACGTATGTTCTCCGAAAATTCAACGGAAACTGGTGAACGAATTGTCTTAGCACTAGGTTCCTTCTGCATACGCAGCTATAGGAGGAAAACAACGTGAAGCTTAAAAAAAACATATTCTGTATATAATAATCGAAATTATGAATTCTATTGAAATGTTCAAACTGTGTCGTAATTATGTGAAAACGCTCGAATTTTGTAATAGAGATTTCCATATACCGCGTTAAACTGTAATTGCTGTAGAAAGGTGCTTTCAATTTAGTTTAAGTATGTGCTGATGACTTTTTAGTCTATTTTTTTGTCTTGTATAGGTTACTACATGCGGGATACAGCGTGAAGCTGAAAAAAAAATATTACAGGTCTTTGATATTATTCGATTAATTCTAATGTTATAAGCTTGTACGTTTTAAATATTTAAAAAAGTAGCTTTACGCTAGTTTCAGGCGGGGAAGACAGTTGGAGCCTAGAGTTGATACACTCCGTTCCCCTCTTTCCACTGAATTTTCGAGTTGATTTTGTGTACCAAAACGAGAAAGCGAAAATAATTTGAATATCTAAGGATCGAACCCATTACTTCACCTTACCATGATCTCTCTGAACATTGAAAAAAGATATCCTAAAAAAAGTAATTAAAAAGGGAAAGGTCTTTATAAAAATATCTCTTTCAAAATAAAAAATCCAATTTTCATTTGAATTTTGTTGCTCTAAATATGTAAAATTAAATTAAATTTTAGCATAAAATGTTAGACGCGCATAGTATTGCGACCTTTTCGATATCACCCAACCTTTAAAGTTCACTGGCTTGCATCTAATTCGACAAAATACATGTTAAGCTTTTGTATAAACAGATTCAAACGATGCATTTTTTTTAAATTTCTTTCTGTATCCCGCTATATGCGGGCAGGGTAGAGAAAGGGAACCTATTGTTAAGGCACTTAGTTCCCCACGTATCACCCAATTTTTGAGACATTGTTGAGTGGTGAAACTCAACGCCGCGCCGTTCCTCTTTACCACAACGAAAATATATAAATAGTTCATACCACCGGATGGAAACTCCAACAAACAGTCGCTACTACCTGGCCCGACGGAAAGGTGAACAATTTTTTTTTCTTATATTCACACTTTTTTTTGCCTCACCGCGGTAGGTAGAAAGAAAAAAGTGCTAAAGGCCACGATCTCTGCGTATCTCTTTCGCCTCGTCTATTGTCATTCTCTTCATACATACCTCATCTCTTCATAAAAAGAAGATATAGAGAATATATGAAGAGGTTAATGATGATCTCCTGCCCAATTTAAGCATGTTTTTACTTGATCTTCTTCGAGTATCATCGATACTATGGTATATATGTGCTAATACATGGGAATAAACTCCCTCTATTTCTCTAACCACTTACTCTTGCGATATATATTTTTTTCAGTCTTTCTTCATAACATATGCGGAATCAGTATGGCAGATTAAGAATAGTAAATTGACAAAATACATATTAAACTCTTGTATAAGAAATGTTTCACCCGTCAACCCGATACATATGGGTTCGAATCCATTTTAGGGGCTTGTTATTTTATCAGAGAGAACTTAGTGTCCTTTAAAAAAAAATCAGCTTCACGCTGTATCCCATGCACACAGCACACAGCAGGGTAGGCAGAGGGAATCTAGTGTCATAAGACAATCCGTTCCCCACTCTCTGCGGAATTCTGGAGGCATTGCGTGTAGAGTGGCAAAACTCAACGCCGCGCTTAGCCTCGACACCAGAGCGAAGAAATGGAAATATAAATTTAAGTAAATATTTCATCTCCTCGAGTGGGAATCGAACCCACAACCAGTCGGTTTTGCTAATCACATTCTTCATCTTCACATTCACTAAATCACATTTCATGCCGCTGTAATTTGAAGGAAAATTTGAGGCCAGTCGTAGGGACGACTGGCCTCAAATTTTCCTTTAAATTTACTAATTTCTAATTTTAGTGTGCTTTAAATTTTCTAATTTCCACCTGAAACGAGACATTGCGGATGAACGCGGAACAACGACTCATAGACAACCCACAGATAAAGCTAATGGAATTAGAAAGGAGAAATTTGGGAACACTCACAGAATAACTCAAAAGTCCTAAGAAAACAAACCAGGATCTTTAAATTTAAATCTCAAATCACGTAAGCAAAACTGCGGGCGACGACCATTCGCCACCAGCATCTTAATATATCATTAAATAATGAACATATTATATTAATTTGTAACACAAAGAAGAGGCCAGCCGTGGCGCAGGGGCACAAAGTGTGACTGTAAAATCGACTAGTTGTGGGTTCGATCCCCACTCGAGGGAATTAATTATTTATTTATATTTTCATTTTTTCGCTCTGGTGACAAGGCAAAGCGATGCTCTGAGTTCCGCCACTCAACACGTAATGCCTCCAGATCTCGGCGGACAGTGGGGAACGGAGTGTCTTTGCACTACTACTGTGCGCGGGATACAGGGTGAAGCTGATTTATTATAATTTTTTTTTGATTTAGTAAAACAACTTAGAACCTGCACCAACCTCTGCCAAAAACCTCTATCTCTACCAAAGTGCCATCCACTACATATTCCGCGGTAATGTAAAAGATATTTATATTCACATCTCAAGGGACTACTTTGTGTAACGATGCGTTTCTCAAATGATGTAGGATGAGGTCGTTCGTCTTCTGTTCTTTCATTTAAAACTGACAGTGTGTCAGTAGAAAAGTTACTTTGGCGATTTAGCATATATGGTTTGTGAGATTTTTTATAAAAAAACTTCACGCTTTATCCTGTACTAAGAGGGGAGGCAAAGGGGAACCTAGTAATAAATACATATGTTTGTATAGAATATATTATTATATATTCTATACAAACTTATGTATTTATTACTAGGTTCCCCTTTGCCTCCCTAATATATTATTGTTTTTTGGTTCTATGTTGTTTATTTGTTTCTTTTACTGTTAATAGCACTGTACTCTCTTCTCGCTGTTTGGTAGATATCCACTTCCACTGCAACTCAACGGTTGTGGGTTCGATTTCCACTTGGAGGTATAAAATATTTAATGTTTTTATTTCGCTCTGATAACGAGATAAAGCGCAGCGTTGAGTTCTATCACTCAACATTAATCTGCCACTCAAAACTAATTGAGTCTAAGTGAAAACAGAGTGTCTTAACACTAGGTTCCCAAGTTCCCGCAGCCTACCTTGCTATGTGTGCGATACAGTGTGAAACTAAAAAAATATTAATTTAAAAAGCATATAATGTTATTTTTTTGATTAATTAAATATTAAGATTGAATAAGAAGCTAATGTATTAGGTTCTAAAGAGAAACGATTTCACCATACGTTTGTTCATAGTTTCGAGTAACTTTAGTTATTTATTTACGAAAGCTCATGCGACGTAAGCTCTTATATTACATACATAATTTACTAGTATCATTAAAGGCAGTTTTTCACTAAAAGTCAGTCACAGTTTACGATTTTCCATAAAACTTTCTTTATGAAATCAGTTAAGAGTAATATCGACATTTTTTATTTTTGATATGAAAGCGAATACTATGTCAGAGTGAAATAAAAGTTAATATTAAATTAAATTAAATCAGCTTCACGCTGTATGTAGAGGGAACCTAGTGTTAAGTCCAATCCACCCCAATCCCCATTTTCTACCGAATTCGAGAGGTATTGCGTTTTGAGTTGTAGAACTCAACGCCGCGCTTAACCTCGACACCAGAGCGAAATAATGGAAATATAAATTTAAGTAAATATTTAATCTCCTCGAGTGAGGATCGAACCCACAACCAGTCGGTTTTACAGTCACACCTCGTGCCGCTGCGCCACGACTGGCCTCAAATAAAAGTTGATTTTCCAATATTCCTGTTTTGGAATATTTTCACCATATTAGATTAAATAAAAAACTGCGAAAGCTCAAAAACTTAACTTAGAAACAAACATTCAGCTAAAAATATTGCAAAAACCAACTACAAAATAGAACCTACAAACATTCTATTTCCAAGATATTATCTATAATACATACAAACACATACATACAACAATATGCTGATACTAACATGAACAGGCGTTATAAACACGCAACGTTGAACACGCGAAGTAACTCACATACCTATTTTTAACCATGTAGCACTCTGGTATATTACACTTAAAAAAATAAATCAACTTCACGCTGTATCCCGCTCATAGCAGAGTAGGCTGAGGGAACCTAGTGTTAAGACATTTCGTTCCCCATTTTCCGCCAAGTTCTGGAGGCATTGCGTGTTTTTTTTTAATTAGTAGGTACTCTATTATATTACACCTTAACTCTGGGGTTTTAGAATAAACTAGCAAACGCTGGCTATTTGTTTGCATCAACTATCAGGTCTCAAAATCTCGTTTTCTTCCCATTTCTGTACTAATTTCGAGAAATGTTCAAACATTTAAACTACTGTAGGAATTTGGAGAAATCCTGTATTAGTGATCCTCTCTATGAAAACAGGTAAAATTTTAGCGTTCAGCGCCGCATGTTGACGACAATGTGTTGTCTATCCTTTAGTCCATTCAGTAATTCAAAAATTTAGATATAAAAATTATAATCGCTTGAAAAATACATATATACTTAATTGAAAAATACAATTAAAATTAAATTAAATCATGTCAGTCATTATGTTAAAACACTCCGGTCCCTACTTTCCGCCGATTTTTTCGAACCCGACGCCGGGCTGTTGCCTTGCCGGACTTTGACAAAGCGTAAAAAATTAAAATATTAATAAATAATTTCCTCGAGGGGTATCGAACCTACAACTGTAGCGTTACAGTCACACCCTTGTGCCCCTGAGCTATGATTGTCTTTACTAAACGGTACGGTACCTATTTTAAAAACTAAAAAATTTCTTTGGTGGAACGTCTAAAACTAAACTAAACAAACGTCCAAGTATTTCTTTGAATTGAAAATTATGTCCATTTTCTGAAGAAGGCAACAAGCTAAATATTTACATATAACCTACAGTACCTGCGGTAAGAGCTACCTAGAGCACTTCTTGCGAAAAAAAAAATCACATTTTCTATTTACTTCGTTAGTATCACACAAAACTCGACTTCGGGAGCAAAGCAATATGTGAAAATATTTAATTTTACATAGAAACTTTCTGAGAGTAAAAAAAGAGAGTGCTCTCCGCTATGGTAATATGTAAATCTCTCCGCTCCCCTTATTTTCACATTAACTGTAATTAATTACGTACACCGTTACTATTAATAGTAATTACTAAGATTTATTGATTATCTTGTTGTAATAAAATACTGTTATATTGGGTGCTACTTCAAATCCAACTGCAGGAATTTACTCGAATATTAGGTGACCACCCAACACTTGATTACCTCCTATCGAAATCAAAAATTCCCCTAACTTAAGGGAATCCTCGCCTTATTGGACAAAGTAAAGCGTTATACTCCACTAAATGTCTCGCAACATATGTATACGGTAGAAGTGGTACATCATCGAATTTTTCCTAAATTAATAGAAAGTAAATAAAAAATAGGCTTAGCCTATATTTTGACCATAAAATCAGCTGCACACTGTAGAATAGGCAGAGGGAACCTAGTATTGAGATACTCCGTTGCCCACTTTCAGCCGAATTCTGGAGGCATTGCGGGTTGAGTGGCAGAACCCAACGCTGCGCTTGCCCTCTACACCAGAGCCAAGAAATGGAAATATGTAAGTAAATATTTCATCTCCTCGGGTGGGGATCGAACCCACAACCAGTCGGGTTTACAGTTACACTTTGTGCATCTGCGCCACGACTGACCTCCATAAAATACCATCATAAAATACCATCAATTAATAAAAAGGGAAGCAATTTGACAGTTATAAGGAGTGGTACCATTAGGGCCAATATAGCGCTATAGGACTTGCTTGTGGTTTTATAGTTATAATAAAATACATAATTTTTTAAAATTTTAATATATAATTTCTTTTATTGTCTATAATAACAACCAAGCAACGATCAATTCTGTAATTTAAATTTGATTTCAGTAAAACCTGTCTTTGAAATATAATTCAATTCAGAAGTAAAAAGAAAAAGCACTTGTGTAGCACAAAGCATGTATGATATATGTCTTTCCTAAGTGTAGAATAACATTTTAAAAATGTAAAAAAAATGTATGAAACCGTTGAAAAAATTTACGTATCTAAATCATATTTTCTTTAATGTAGTTAAAGAATAACGTAATTAAAAAAGATTTTTGAGATTTTTTGAGATTTATACTATATCCCGTATAAAGCACGGTAGGCAGTGGGAACCAGGAAATCTAATTTTAAGATATTTCGTTCCCATTAAGACAGTTCAGTTTCCCACTTTCCGCTGAATTCTTAGCGGAGCGAGGAAGTGTCATGTAAATTTCCTCGAGTGGTAAGTGAACCTACAACATAATATAGCGTTTACATTCACACGCTTATGCCTCTGCGCTACGACGCCCTCAAAAATTTAAATTACTAAAATTCCCATCAATCAAACGATTCTTTTTATATCGCTAATATAGAGTCATTGAGGCGTTACATTCTGCAAGAACCATATACAGAATTTAACGCCGTTATCTATAAATAAATAGTTCCAAACGACATACAAATAGTTTAAGCACCAACAATGCCTGCCTGAAAATCGAACCCACTATCATTACGAATGGTTATCTACAATTGATAATAAAGCCACAGTGGCATGACGTATGAAAATGAGGGCATACATTTCTAAGGATTACATTCTATTTATTCTTAACCCCACGAGAGGACCTTTCATAATCCTTTAGCTTATTTAACGTGAAAAACTTTCTACTTGTTGATACACGTGCGCAACAGTTGACTTTCTTTGTTCGGTTCGTACTTATTATAAATACGACCTTAGAGGGTAGTTCTAAAAAAAATTGCCTAGAAAAAAAATATAGGTAAATTTTACTTTTAATATAACTACAAAAACATTAAAGGTACTTACCAATATGATGAATGGGGATCGATTTAATTATAATTTCTATACAAACATACAACGCTGTGTTCACGAGCGCACGTCTGCTCCTTTCGGCTATCGGAGCCAAACTGAAATTTTCGTACCTTTACCTGTTACAGGAAGGACTGGGCGGGGGTGGTTTATAATGGCGGTTCCACACTTGATTCTGAAATAGAAAGAGATAGATATATATGATTCTTTATGAAAAGGAGCGAGACAAACGACAGAATAACAAAGAGAATTTGTTTTGGTTAAATTTTCCCTTAAAATAAAGCTCGTGTAAAAGCAGCTTTATTTAGTAACGCTATATTCGATCACTAATAATAAATTTATGAAAGAAATAAATATGATCATTTTATTTGATTTCCATATGTGTTGTTGTTGCGTATTTTAATTTAGTAAAGAATAAAAATTGTTTTATAAAATACTTACCAAACCAAATACTTTTAAAAAAAATTAAGTTTGAGACTTTGAGCGTGCGATTTAGAAACAATATTGTTAATGAATGGACACAATAAAGACTTTTCCTTAATATACATTAAATTTTGGAACAGAATATGTTAAAAATATAATTGTTCATAAATAAAATTCTAAAAAAAAATACTTATTTTATAAAATACAAATAATTCTGTTATTATAACAAAACTAAAATAAAAAAAATAGTTGAAAATTAATAAATATATCATTTATAAAATAATATACCTTACTTTATTTAGAATTGGCACTTCTTAATTTCATTCATCTTTGACGATACCATATTTCACGTCACACTTCCCCCCTCCTGTCTCTGTCCTTGTCACTCACATATATTGTTTGCATATCTCAATAAGAGGGAAAGAGACGAACATGTTTCACCAAGTTATGAATGGAAGTGTGATTTTGTTTCTTTGTTTTCTTTACAGCTTGAAATGTACACTTTGTACTAAGAGTAATTTCGAAATGGCGTCAATTTTACTGAATTATAGATTTTTTTTGTTACTTTTTTTAAGTTTACGCTGGGAACCCAGTACTAAGACACTCTTGTTAAGACACTTTCATTGCGTGTTGAGTGGCGTAACTGCGTTGTGAAGCGAGGTGTTACCACGCTTTACCACGTTACCAGATCGCGGTTGAGAATGTTACACTTTGCGCTAATAGAAAAAATATCAAATGGAAAAGAAAAATCTACCTTACTTACTTAGCTCCACTATCACGGATAAACCCTGGCGGGGTAGTCAAAGAGAACGGAGCGCCAAACGCTACGGTCTCTACACATCTCTTTCGCCTTGTTCACTGTCATCAACCTCTTCATACATCCCCTCCAGGGGGTTCTCATGCTTTTTACGTGACCATTCTCCAGTGTCTTTAATACTGTGCTTACGAAGGTCAATCTAGATCTCCCCCAACCTCTCCTACCACTCACATTTCCATCATAAATCGTTTTTCTTTCATCACTCATTCGTTCGACGTGCCTAAACCAGCTAAGCACGTTCTTCTTTATTCAATTTTAGCAACTGCCATTCAGTCAAAAAAAGTCAAAAATTTTTAATAACCATACCATTCGAAAGAAAAAAGGAATCACTTTACACGTTTTGAGTGTTTGCAATAAATGATGATGTTGTAATAAAAAAATATATTAAATTAAAATTGCTACTGTGTTAAATAAAACAAAATGTGATTTTATGAAACAACTTAATATATTCTGTTAATAAAATATAGTAAGCTTAAAACTGATAAAATCCTTAGTCGTTATTGTATAATGATTGTAAAAGTATCCTTCGGTTGATCATAAGTTCATATCAGATCATGGTTGAGGAAGGTCATATAAAAAGCATGAGGACTTCCCGAAGAGAATGTATGAAGAGGTAGAATCTCCCTCTACCTTTTTTACGAACAAACTATATATGCAAAACAAAAGTTTCTTAGAAATGAGGTCAATGTAAGTATATTTGTCACAGTGTCAATAAGTTCAGACGTCACATCTATTAATTTTAATTCTATGAACTTGCAACCATAAATCGTACGCCTACGCCGGAATATTTCACATTGTTTTTGCTATAAAATATACATTTACGTAAATGAGGACTATATGACGTCATAATTACCACTGGGACGAATGCAGGTTCGAATTCCGACAAAGACAAAGATTGTATTTAAATTTTAAAGTGCAGCCTCAGCTTCGAAGCAGTCGTGTGGCAGTGGCGCTAAGGTGATCCCTAGATGTTTAAAGGTACACTAGGTTCCCTCTTTATTCTCTGCCATGTGCGGAATACTGCGTAAAGCTCAAAAAAAGTTTCAGATTTTTTTTTTTAAATAGTAATGTAGGTTTTCCCACGCTTGTAGACATTGCGTGTTAGATTCATTTATAATTATCCTAACTCATCAACAATTCACTGCTAGACGTGGCCTTATAAAAAATTTAAAAAGTAAATTACTGCATACTAAAATGGTCATTAATAAATTTTTGATGAAATTAAATATTAAAAACGTTAATAACTGTCTGACTTATACCTACTCTAGTATGATCATACACAAAATGGAACTAGAAAATGTATGAAATAAAAAACGTGGTATATTTCTTCAAAATCATTCTCATTAAATTTTTTGAACCAGTTCGTTATTTGTTTATGAGGAAAATATTCGATACATCATTTCTTTGATGATCTCAGAAGGAACACAGTTCTACAAAAAAGTGTATAATATCAAA
Source organism: Heliconius erato x Heliconius himera (assembly GCA_013421005.1). Classification (NCBI taxonomy): domain Eukaryota; kingdom Metazoa; phylum Arthropoda; class Insecta; order Lepidoptera; family Nymphalidae; genus Heliconius; species Heliconius erato x Heliconius himera. The sequence goes on along the minus strand of JAATLQ010038171.1, from coordinate 17,474 downwards.
TCTACTCTAATTTGATGGTTTTTACTCTTAATAATAATCGTATTAGTTAACGACGTCCTTGATTACTATATCACATCAATATTTCTATGAAAGTTTAAAAAATCTTGCAAATGTCAGATTTCTACAGCCTTAAAAATTTAAGGCAAATTGACTGATCTTAAAATGTGGACAACTACCGTTGGGTGCGCATGAAACGCAGTCTTCTCACATAAATGACGTAAGGCTCGTTTCCATTTCCTATAAGTTGATGAATTTAAAAGGTTCTCTTAAATCAGGGGTTCCCAACCTTTTCCTGATCAAGGACCACATTTATAACATTCTTGGTAATAGGGACCACTATGCATGTAGGTATAACAAAAATTAACTGTGATAATCAAACAGAAACTTCCCCAATCATAAAATTAAAATGATTCGCGGACCATATTCAGGCTTCTGCGAACCACTGGTGGTCCGCGGACCACTGGTTGGGACCAGTGTTTTAAATGAACGATTGACATTTGCTATATTCTGTATTTTAGAAATGTGAGCTATTTCAACATGGATAATATCAATGCCAGTACAATTGCCTTTCAAGAAACTAATAAAATTGACGATTTTAGACACATCTCCTCAGTTTGCAAAGGGGCCGTTCAAGTATTACGTAAGCAGTTTTTTTGCAATTATTGACCCCCCCCCCTCCCCTATGTCATCAAAAATAAGCATTCCTCTTACCCCCTCCCCCAATGCTTACGTAAACATTGCCATATATTTTTTTTTAGGTATTTTTTATTGATATTTTATATGTATCTACATTTATAAAAGGACATGTTCCCACTGACTGAGGTAAAACGCACGCACATTCGTAACCCCTGATAGTAGAAACGTGAAATTTGGACAGATTTATAATTTCGAATTCTGGAAATCTACTAAGTAGGGAATTTGAAAAATTTTAACCGGATGAAATAGGGGTTGAAAGTTTGTATGGAAAAAATCGAAATCAACACCGATTTTTATAAAACTTTAAATTCAGACTCTTAAAAATATTTAATTGAACACGTGTTTCGTGGTTTATTTTAATTCACCTCCTAAGGATGCAAATAAGAGGTTGAAATTTGTATGGAAAAATCCTTAAATCACCACAGATTTTTATAAAATTTTAAATTTAGACTCTTGACAATGTGCCATTCCCGCTACATAGATATAAAAACTTATATATTATATTATAAAACTAATAGTTATATCGTCTACCATACATACGTCGACCAAATATAGCCATAATGTATATGAAAAAATAAATAACTTCTGCTTACGTAATTACTAGCTAGACCGCCCACCCCCCATGTCATCAAAAATAAGCAAACCCAAGACCCCCCCGCCCCCCTACAGTGCTTACGTAATACTTGAACGGCCCCAAAGACAGGATCACAAGTGCGTTTGACACAACCTTCTATACCATCAGGTGCGCCGTTTCCGTGACCCGTTTCGCTGAAATACCATACGATATTCGACACATTTCTAATTTTACTTATACAATGTACTAGTCCTTGAGGCCAGTCGTGGCGCACAGGCACGAAGTGTGACTGTAAACGCGACTGGTTGTGAGTTCGATCCCCACTCCAGAAAATGAAATGTTTTTTTAAATTTGTATTTTCATTTCTTCGCTCTGGTGTCGAGGCAAAGCTCGACGTTGAGTCCCACCAGTACACCACAACACCCATACTACTAATATGTCAAACATAGTTTTGTTACGGTATTGGGTGGTAGGTCGCTTAGAAAGTGTAATGTTGTTAAATGCGGAAAGAGTTGTTTAATTGTGCCTCCCTTTGTCTCGACACCAGAGCAAAACATATAAATTAAAATAAATATTTCATTTCCTCGAGTGGGGTGGGGGGGTGTTGAGAGGCGGAACTCAACGCCTCGCTATGCTTTGTTCTCGGTCTTAATCTGGTATAATATTATTAAAATTAAATCAAAATTAGCAGGGTGGGCAGTGGGAACCTAGTGGTAAGAAACTTCGTTCCCCACTTTCTGCCGAATTCTGGCATTGCGTGTTGAGTGGCAGCACTCAACGCCGCGCTTTGCCTCGACACCACAGCGAAGAAATGGCAATATAAATTTAAGTAAATATTTCATCTCCTCGAGTGGGGGTCGAACCCACAACCAGTCGGTTTTACAGTCACACCTCGTGCCGCTGCGCCACGACTGGCCTCAATAATATTATTATATGAGAATATTAAAAATATTATTATATAATATTCTTATGTCGGAACTTGACCGAAACTATAGTTTGAATGCTCTAATTGCTGTTTATAAAATAGAAATATTTTAACAGGCTGAGATCTTGCCAAGAACGAACCGTGACCTACACTATAGTGTGAATACGACCTAAAGCGTGAATTCAAAAAATAAAATAAAAAGATCCTATCAAATATAAAAAAATAAATAAAAAGAGATGTAGGTGGTGTATTGGAATTCTCACTCTATCAGGTTGACTTCTTGGAGTAATAATTAAAGCAGCAAATTTAGGTGGACACGTTGGAGTAGTGGAGGTTAGGTGGACACGTGTATTCTCGAGTTGAACAAGAAAGAATATTACAATGCTTATTTAGAAAACGTATAAAATTTTGAACATAGCGGGACTCGAACCCGCGCCTCCTGGAAACCGACCAGGCGCTCTAACCACTAAGCCATACGTTCTCGTTCGTCCCGCTACGTTCAAATTTTTATACATTTTCTAAATAAGTGTTTTTCTTTCCTAAGTGTGGAATAACACTTGAAAAATGTTTAAAATATTACAATGCTATGGTAGAGTAATTGTAAGACAGAATAAAATACATTATTTATATCACCAATGAGCCATATGTGTGGTTCAAATCACACATTCTTGCTATTAAATTATAACAGGTGTTTGGCCTGAACAGTAGGGTAGGTTATTTTCGAGTTATTCCTTATATTTATTATCAATACTGCTACAATGTAAAAAGTGAAGTCATCATTCTTCTCATTTACCACTCTTTCACCCTTAAGGAATTTGTGGTCGTCGTGGTGCAGTAGGACTGCGGCTAGATTTAAGCTATGGTTATGGGTTCAAACCAAACTCGGAGGAATAACTACATTTATTATCACTTCCTCGCTTTGGTGGACTTTAAATACTACAAAACAAAGATGCTTCCCACCGATGTTAATTTATCTTAGCTAACATTTTAGTGCGGTTTTCACTAATAATATAGTGAGGGTGATTCAAGGTGATTTTAAATGTTAATTAAATTGTTAATTTAAATTATTTATAAGATTACACGTATATTACAAGCGAAGGATCATCATCATCATTATGTACGTGAAATAAAGAAGAGATGTATAATTTTTTTTTTCATCTTCACGCTGTATCTCGCACACAGTAGGGTAGGCAGAGGGAACCTAGTGTTAAGACACTACATTCCTCACTTTCCGCTGAGTTGTGGAGGCATTGCGTGATGAATGGCGAAACTCAACGCCGCGCTTTGCCTCGACACGAGAACGAAGAAATAAAAATATAAATGTAAATAAATATTTGATTTCCTCGAGTGGGTATCGAACCCACAACCAGTCGATTTTACAGTCACTGCCTCTGCGCCACGACTGGCCTCAATATATGATTAATGGACCAAGAATAATTGATGACGGAGACAAGGAGAGATCTCACTTGACCTTTGAGTACACGGTAATCAATGATGCTGGAGGAAGGTCGCGTAAACATCATCAGGATCCCCGCCCTAAGTAAGACATGTATGAAGAATATCTAGCTCAGTTATCTCTGGCTATCCCGCTAGGGGAATCGCGTGAAACTAAAAAAGAGAAAAGAATAATTGCAGTTTATTCCAATCTACATATATAACACTATTAATCAACTCGACGTTGCATTTTCAACAACTTTATATATATTCCATTATTCAGTGAGAATATTAAGTTTAAAACGTAAACTTTAAAGCTATTAAATGGTGGAGCTTTAATTAAAATTGAAAAATATTCTCGTTCTCAATTTTGTTATTACTGAATAAAACTATCTATCCCGGGAGTACTTTATAATTGGTTTCAAAATTGGTCAAGCGTGAATCGGAATTGTATATTGTGGGTTCACTGGACTCACGTCTATTTTTACCAATATCATAAGGTCGAAGTGTTTGTTGGGTTGAACATTCCAATCTCAGGAACAACTAGTTTGAATTAGAAAATTATTTTTAGATTTAGATAGGCAGTCCATTTAATAAGATCTTCGAAGGTATGTGTTAATTTTAAAGTATGGTTACATAAAACAGTTTTGCTGAATTATTACTTTGTACACTTCGAATTTTAGTTATTTCTATTTGACATAAAGGGGCCGTCGTGGCGCAGGAGCACAAGGGTGTGACTGTAACGGGACAGTTGTGGGTTCGATCCAAACTCGAGAATATGAAATATTTATTGAAATTTAAATTTCTATTTCTTGGCTCTGGTGTCGAGGCAAAGAGCGGCGTTGAGTTCCGCCACGCAACACACAATGCCTCCAAAATTCGGCGGAAAGTGGGTAATAGAGTGTCTTAACTCTAGGTTCCCTCTGCCTACCCTGTTGTGTATGGGATACAGCGTGAAGCTGATAATGGGGACGAAACCGCAAGTGCACCACACACAAAGAAATGCAATGAAACTGCATCAAGATATGTTATGCATTACATTTCTATATTTTCAGCTTTACAGGATGATTGCGGGATACAGCCCGATTTTATTAGGGAAAGCAAAGAAAACCTAGTATTCAGAAACTCTTTTCCCTTTTATTTTCCGAGATAACGCTTGTTATCTTTTTACCACAGCGAGGAAACGAAAATATTATACTTAATTAGAAAACGTATTAATATAAATTTTGAACGTAGCGGGATTTGAACCCGCACCTCTTTGGAAACTATATCACCCGTTTTCTAATTAAGTTTTCTTTCCTAAGTGTTAAATAACACTTTAAAAATGTTTAAAAATATTAAATTAAACAATGCATTCCCCTGAATGAAAATTGAAGTGGCAACCAGCGCTTCCACAATCACACACTTATGCCACTGTGCACAACGACCTCTATGCTTTGAAAGGTTAAAATAATCCGTGGGTGTAAGTAACGGTCTAAATGTAATTAGGTAGCGCGTTTGTATCCAAAATTACCACTCCCTAATTTACGGCAATTAAAGCGTACAGTGTAAAATATTCTGTTTCATATTGTGCAATTAATATAATTATGTTGTTATTTATTCATTTTCGTCACTCGTTTTTGATTATAATTAAAATTGTAAGCTGAACGTGTTTTTAGGTGAGGATTGTTGGTTCGAATCTTGTTTAGGGGATGATGAAGTACAAATCCTCCACCCTGATTGCGGCATCTGAAACGATGTTTCTAAATGACAATAAGCGCAGAGTTCGTGGTAATGACGTATTGATTAATCACTTCACTCTCCGCTTTTCGTCTGAATTCAAAATATTGCATTACCAGATATATTATATTACCAGAATGGAAATGAAAATAATTCATTCACACATTTTATGTATGAATGAATAAAAAACAAAAAAAAAATTGCATATTTCTCTTTTCTTTAGTGGGATAATTTTAATATAAAATCTAGTTTTTGATCGGAAAGTGGTTAAAAGAGTGTCTTAACGTTAGGCAGGAGGGACCTCAGTCTAACTTATATTACCTATATGCAGACTAAAGCGTGAAGTTAAGAAAAAAAATAAATTATTCTTTAAAAAAGTCATAAAAGAACTAAAATATAAGATTCAGTTTTTCTTTTAATATAAGTAATAGTATTTCTATTCAAGCGACGAGAAGGCTATTTCATTTAAATCAAATCAAAAAGATTTATTATTCCACAAATGGATTACTAGTTCGTTAAAATTATATCTAAGAAACTTTTATCAGCTTTTATCAGTCATATCATGTAAAGTGAAAATCCATCCATCTGTACTTCGATTCGATTCCCATTCGGTGAAATAAGTTATATCCATTTTATTTATTCTGCTGACTATATATAGCACTAGACTGAAAACTCACTTAAATAATTATTTTTATTTTCTCGCTTTGATAGACAAAGCACGGGGTTGAGTTCCACCACTGAACAAGAAACGTTTTGAAATTTGGTCGAAAAGATAGAACGAAATATCTTAACAGTTGTTTCAAGTTCCGTCTGCCTACCCTGCTATGCGGAAAAAAGAGTGACGCGGAGTATAAAGTGACCCTACTCTTTCTCATAATTAGCTTAAGGATCAAAAAAAATATTTTAATACGTATAAAAATGTGAACGCAGCGGGATTCGTACTGAATTGATGGCCCTTGAAATTTATGAAATTTTCGCGGCGTTAAATTCCGTTTCCATTCACTCAACACACAATGCCTTGAGAATTTAGTAGAAAGTGGAGAACGGAATGGTCCTAATAGAAACAGAGTGTCTTAACACTAAGTTCAGCCTGCCTACCCTGTTATGTGAGGAATTGAGCACCAAAAAAAATATTATTATTTCATTTCAACTTTTAAATATTAACTTTAAATTAGTGCAATTTCAAATTTTATTGTACTTTATGTTTAAAACTACAAATATCTTCACTAACTTCTATTATTCATTTACATACAACTCGGTAGTATCACAACTAGGACAAACTTACAGAAGTAATTTTACCATTTTAAAAGGAAAATTTATGATATTTTACAGTTGGTTGTTTAAAACAAATTGATAATATAATAGTTGGTATTATTGTTTCTGTTTCTTTTAAAGTTTAATAATCTACAAATAAGACCAGTCATGGTGCAATGACATAAGCGATTATGAATTCGATTTTCATTTGAGGAAATGAAATATTTAATATTTTTATTTTCTCGTTCGCCACTCAACACCCTATCTATGCCTACACAATTCAGCAGAGAATGGAGAGCGGAGAGCCTCAACACTTGGCTCCCTCTACCTCTGCCTATTCCGGTACACGCAGCGTCAAGCTAAAAAAAAATACGGACTAAGACTAGAAACTAAGACAAAAACTATAAAAATTTTCTTTTTTTTTTACTTTTTGCCTATCTAGAACCCTTATTTCTCTGTGGCGGAACCCAAAACCACATTTTGTGAAGCCAGACGTTAAAATAAATAATATAATATATTATGTAACTAGCAACACAAGTCGTTACAAACTTTCTTACTGAGTTCATTATAAGTTTAAGACATTCAAAAGTTTTTGTATGACAAACATATATAACTTTTTTTTGCTAACTGTACACAAAATGTATTATGTTTTTATTCTTATTAGCCTTCATATAACAGTTTAGGCAAAGAAAAGACACTCTGTTCCACGTCTTTTTCCTAAATATAAGAGAATGCGAGTTGACTAACGGACCTCAACACCTCACTTCATTTTACCAGAGCAAAGAAATTAAAATGGTTCAATCCCCATCAAGAGAATAGAACCCACAACCGTCACGATTACACTCACATTCCATACCAATGCGCCATGACCTGTTAGATATAATATAAATATGTAATTAAATCAAATATAAAGCCAGTCGTGGCGCAGGGCTACGAAGTGTGACTGTAAAACCGACTGGTTGTGGGTTCGATCCCCACTCGAGGACATGAAATATTTACATAAATTTATATTTTCTCTCTATATACGCTCTGGTGTCAAGGCAAAGCGCGGCGTTAAGTTCTGCCACTCAACACGCAATGCCTCCAGAATTCGGCAGAAACTGGAGAACGGAGTGTCTTAACACTAGGTTTCCTTTGCCTACCCTGCTGTGTACGGGATACAGCGTGAAGCTGATTTATTTGATTCATTTTTTAAATCAGACATTAAACATTACTATGCGGTTAAATGAAAACGTCATGAAATACCAAATGAATAGATATGTGATTTTGACATCTGCTTTTGATTGTAGTGCTAATTATAATTGAGTGACGCGGACGTGATGTTCTGTAAAGCCGGCATCCACTGCGAAAGAGATACTCGTATAGCTTAAGCGGAACAGGTTTTTTTTTATATTAAGTAGGTTTACATTTTCACCAACAAAGAGTTTTGTAAGATCTATGATGTATGGTTTTTACTATTATTATACATTTGAAATTTATTTATTTAACCGGATTAATTGCCATATTTAGTATTATACATTTTTGGTAGTTTAATATAATAATTATGTCAACTGACAGACGAATGCCACCTCAGTCTATCCGTGACCACGGACTACTGCAAAGTGTTCGAAACGTCGGGTTGCCAAAAATGTATCTTCTACTCGCCCGGTTCTTTTCGCTTGGCTATATATATTGGTGAAAATATATGTATGCAGCTTTCTTTTCCAAATTTAACAAAGTCCTTAGTAGGTCTGCTCCGCTAAAATAAAAGAAGATTATTAATTCAATTTAAGCGACTCAATTTCAAGTCAATTCCTTTTATGTAAATCATGTGAAATTTAATTTTCGACTTAAACAAAATTTAAACCCCCACCTGCACTTTTCAGGTTGGAATTTCCAAAAGGCATGTTACATTGTTAATGCAATGGCAATAAGGACCGCCGTTTCAACTTTATTTTTCTTGTTCGATTAGTACCGCTCATCTCTCTGTGTATAAACGTTAGTATATAAGTTGTTATTGTGAGTTGAACAGACTCCGTAATAGTCCGCTCCGCCCTGTAGACCTGAGCGAGTTCATTTCAACCCTTTCTGGCTCAGTCTTTTCTACCCTAATATGTGTTGGTGGACATACAAATATTAAAATTAATAATTAGCTTCACGCTGTATCCCGCACACAGCAGGGTAGGCAGAGGGAACCTAGTGTTAAGACACTCCGTTCCCCACTTTCTGCCGAATTCTGGAGGCATTGCGTGTTGAGTGGCAGAACTCAACGCCGCGCTTAACCTCGACACCAGAGCGAAGAAATGGAAATATAAATTTAAGTAAATATTTCATCTCCTCGAGTGGGGATCGAACCCACAACCAGTCGATATTGCAGTCACGCCTCGTGCCACTGCGCCACGACCGGTCTCATACAAATATATAGTTTACAATTACTAGGTCCGTTCCGCTCGCGGTGGAAACAGGGCTTTAAAGTCCACGCGAACAAAGGCAACAACTAGTCCTTATCTCTATATATAATATGACAGTAAAAATATTTTGTCTGTACATTTAGTAATTTTAACTGAAATGGATAGAGGGACACTTAAAAAGAATAATAAAAAGCAAAAATTTTTTTTTTTAATTTCTTGTCTGTCTGTCGATATGTATGGTCACATTTTTCTCTGAAAGTACTGAACCGATTTACTTAAAAGTTTCACCAATAGCTTTGTGTTAACTCAACTTACGTTCCCGTCAAACTGCGTCATATTCTAGAGCAGTGGTTCCCAACCAGTGGTCCGCGGACCACCAGTGGTCCGCAGAAGCCTAAATATGGTCCGCGAACGATTTTAATTTTATGACTGGGGATGGTGAGGCGAAGTTTCTGTTTGATTATCACAGTTAATTCTTGTTATACCTACATACATAGTGGTCCCTGCTACCAAGAATGATAAAGAAGTGGTCCTTGGTCAAGAAAAGGTTGGGAACCCCTGTTCTAGAGGCATTGCGTATTGAGTGGCGGAACTCAACGCCCTGCTTTGCTTCGTTACCAGAGCGAAGGAATGATAATATTAAATATTTAATTCCCCTGAGTGGGAATCGAACACCCAACCATCACGTTTACTACGACTGGATAGAAAAACATGAAACCTAAATATAAACAAAGTGTTTAATAAATATTCTTTTAATTTTTATCCTGTTTTTATAGTTTTAAATATTAAATATTTAGACTAACTAACTAAAATGAATATTATAGTCTTTTTTATATTTCATTAACTTTTATAGCCCTTTATGTTATTATATGAACATATTTGAAACTGAAAGTCACAAGTAATTAAAATTAAATACAAACTTAATTTTTTCTTTCTTAATTTCTTGTGTTGAGTAGCGGAACTCAACACTGAAATACAAGTAAGTAATTAGTTATACATGAATATGTAGAATGAAAACTTTAATATTTATTTTAGGTAAATAATGTTGAAACCATCTAACAAACAGTTACTTATAATTGTGTATATATTTTTAATAATAAAGGATGTTAAATAAAACACAAATATCGATAAATTATCAAAGAAATTGATCACATTTTATTGGCATCCAACATTTCTAAACTCAGCGTTTGGCTACGAGTAGGTACCCCACAAACATATTCTGTTACTCTCCTCCTTATAACAAAACGTGTGCGAGAGAAAGAGAAGGTATTCAATTAAGATATGAACCTTAGACCTACAGGATTAAAAATAAATTTACAATTCTGTATGGGTGGAAGGGAACTTCTTTAAAACCGCATGGTATAAGTTATAAAAAGCGTAAACTGATACACTTATGATAACAACCAAGGAACCTCCGAAGACAAAGCTAAGAAAATTCCCGTCAATCATGGTGGTTCCTTGGAGACTCCTGGCGTGGCCCTGGAACAGGTCCTTGGTGCCGGATCCAGCTGCCTTTCTTTCTTCCATCATGCGTTTCATGGAAGACAGCCGTTCTTTCAGTTCATCTATTGACTCCAATACATCTTCTGACTCTAAAAGTAAGTAAGTAAATTATAATATTTTTTAATAGTTTCACGCTGTATCCTGCATATAGCAGGGGGATAAAGGGAACCTAGAAACTTTAACAACACAGAACTTAAACAATTTTATTAAAATAATGGGTCCCTTCTACTGTTCATATAATATACATTTTGTCATTTATATATAAACTTAGAAGATATACATATATTTATTTGATTACTGTAGTAGTTAATTAGGAAAAAAACACATTTTTTAACAAAGAACGCTTATTTCTTATTTTTTTTAGGGTTTTATTACTCAAAAGTTAAAAACGTAATCATTAAGGATCACTTTGTTGTCCGTCCGTCCAGACCATTTATCTGGAGATTACGTAGAGATATCAAGCTAAAGTTAATATTAAATATTAAAGTATAGGGTCCCTTAAAGCACAGAAAAGTCGAGCTTTTAATTCAACACAATCAAAAGATATGGGCTTTTATACATTGATTTTACTGCATTTTGTATGAAATTAGCCGCATAATCAAAACCTATAGATTACTTCCTGTAGACCTAAAGTTATGAAATTTGATACGAAGTGAGAACTTGTAAAACAAATAAAAAAAAATTCGTAATATGATAATTTATTGGTATTTTCTAGAAAAAATAATTACAAAATTATATTTATTGTTCATTTCATATAAAATGAGTACATATGCCCACAAACTTAAGTTTGTCTACCTTTTTTAAATTGTATTTCCCATTGACCTACAATCCCGAAATTGATACGGAAACCTTGTCGAGTGAATCCGACTCGCACTTATCCATTTTTTTATATAAAACAACAAACAATGACATAGAATCACCACAAACCATATAGAAAATGAACCTAACACTACATTCTAACACACACAAACCGCATTAAATAAAAACACTTAAAAACCATTAAAAATTACCTTGAGCTTCTCTTTCAGGACTCATTTTTAACAATATTTACACTCTGTTTTCACTCTGTTTTTTACTGTGACGATTTTTCTCTAATGGCCGCCACGCATGCGTGTTTAGGAATATGTATTATAGAGGTCTATTGATCGCACCCCGGGACGCAGTCTAGATGCTCCTAGGTGCTATTTTTGAACTATTAAACCTAGATTAAATCATTGTAGTGCAATGTGAAAAAAAAATTATAATCGATTGTAAGTTGTGGGTACAAATTCATATTTAAAAGTTTGGTTTGGTTTTGGGTTAAATGATTAAAATAGTTTATTTTTTCATTTTAAGTCATGAATAAAATGTTTATTTAATTGTGGAGAAGGATAATAAGTAGAGTTTATGCTCTGTTTACTTTCATTTTTTTTACATAAAGGATTACATTAAAAAAATATATAGATATAAAATGTTTTTGTTAAATCAAGTAGAAAAAAGTAAAACGTTAAATCTGGTAGGAATTTCGAAAAACTTTTCTTAGTCTTTTCATATAGGTACTCTCATATACTCTACAAGTAAGCAAGTACTTAACTAAGTGTGTTGAGTGGCGGAAGTCAACGCCACATTGTGTCTCTACCAAAGACAGAGAAATGAAAATAAAACTTTCCCTCGAGTGGAAATAGACCCCACGACCTTCGTGCTTAACGTAATATTATGTACGTTGCGTTACGATGGCCAAGTATATGTATAGCAAATTTTTTTTTACCTTCACGCTGTATCCCGCACACAGCAGAGTAGATAATGAGAACCTAGTGTTAAGACACTCCATTTACCACTTTCCACCGAATTCTGAAAGCATTGCGCGTTGAGTGGCGGAACTCAAAAGCGCCTCGACACCAGAGCGAAGAAATGGAAATATAAATTTAAATAAACATTTCATTTTCTCGAGTGGGGATCGAACTCACAGCCAGTCGCGTTTACAGTCACACTTTGTGCCTCAGCGCCACGACTGGCCTCAATATTAGTTTCTAGAGAAATACTTAAAATCAAGATCTTTACATATACTAAATACAAACTTAATATAGGCTCAGGAAACATAAACAAATTTATTTATTATATTCAGTTTTATTTAGTCTAAACAGTCCTTCCAAAGAGGATTTGGGAGGGAATCGACCTACCCCGAGAAAATTCTGTTTTATGCTGGTACAAGTTTATGTACTACTACTACCCAAAGAGAGCAATACGAACAAAGCTCAATTTATTGAAGCTTAGTAGTCGTCTTGAATTCCTAAATCTTTTATAAAGCTCTCGTAAATTTTAGATTTTACTGAGAATTTTACGACTTAACTTCATCAGAAGATGGAATATACGGAGAAACAGCCTTTTAAAGATCGTGTCAAAATAATTATTTTTATATGGTAGTACTTGTTTATTATTATTGTTTTTTTTATATTTGCTATATTTTTTTATATAAGATATGATATGATTTATTAATCACAGAAAAAAAATCCTTAAATGATCAGACAGCTTCTACTACAACTGCACGACGGAAAGATATCACAAAATCGCTATTAATTTCTTGTTTCTTGTTGCTTCTCTTCTTCTTTTCCTATTAACAACACCTTGCACTGTAATAAAACACATGAAAGTTATAAATAGTGGAAAAGATATCAAAAGGGATCAGAAAACGAAAACAAAAATATTATACATTAAGGCATTATTAGAGGAAAATAATAAACCTCAATCTTATGGCCCAAGAACTGCCATTTAAATTATTTATATTATGTTCAAATATATTAATATCGCTTTTTACCCTCACGCTGTCACCTGAAGACAGGCAAGGTAAACCTAGTGGTGCCATAGAGGGTCCTTCATAAATCGTAAAAGTTTCGTTATCGTAACAGTCCGCAGAAGTCTATTGAAAAAGATCAAGATGTATACATGTGTCGCCATCTAACGAATATACTATGCAACTAAATTAATTTAATTAACAAAACTTTTAAAACGAAAAAAAATCGCCTATTTATAAAAAAAAATACTGTCTAACTAATATAGTTAGACACTCCGTTCGCCACTTCCCACCCAATTTTCAAAACATTGCATGTTGTGTGGCGAGGCTCAACGCTGCACTTTGTCTTGTAATAACAGAGAAAAAACAAATGAAACTCACAATTGTCGCTTTTACCATATAAAATATAAATTTTTATATTTGATTGTGTCAAAATAAAACATATAAATTTTTATATTTGATCGTGTCAAAATAAAATAAGTATTTTAACTAATAGGAATTCAAATCTTACTGCCATCTAGTACTTACAACACTAAACTAACTACAGAACTTAGAGCGTTCTACTTCAACAAATCTGAAATAGATGTCGCTAAAATGTAAAAATTATTGAAACTCAAAATAAATTTAAATTAATTTAAAAAAGCTTCACGCTATATTTTAATTAGCAGGGTGGTCGAGGAACATAGTGCTAAGTCACTTCGTGGGAAACCACGCATCGCTCATTTTTCGAGACACTGCGTGTTGAGTGGCGTACCTCAACGCCGCGCTTTATATCGTTACCAAAGCAAAATAAATGAAAATAATTAAATCCCCCGAGTGAAAATCAAACCTACATCGTCGCGATTACAGTCAGACGCTGAAGCTCAAATCAGTTTAAAATTGTACAAAAACAAAGTAGCTTTGACGCCTTTGTGGCACAGAGGTACAAGCGTGCGATTGTAAATGGCTGTGGGTTCGATCACTCGGGGGATCGCTCTGTAACGAGGCAAAGAGCAGGGTTGAATATACGCCACTCACATGTAATGCCTTAAGGATTCGGCAGAAAGTGAGGAACGGAACATACTAGGGCCCCAGGTTCCCTGCCCTTCTATGTGCGGGATACAGTGGCTTCGGGTAACCGTCGCGCGCGTTATATTTAAATATACTTGCATATGTTGAAATAGATTACTAACATAGTTAAAAGACTGTCATTTTTTTATTACTTCTATATCGTTTTATTATAAAGCGTATCTTATTTAACACTTATTGATAAAATACTTAAGAATAAATATTATTATTTAAAAGATATGGTTATCTCCTTGTAAAACATTACTAAAAATATAAATAAAAAAGATATAGATAACATTTTAACATTTAATATGTGTTATTTTTATATTTAAAAAAATATTAAAAGTAAAATAAATAGAACGCATCGAATGTACTCTCTTGGAGGTAATATACATATAATAATTATCAATACTTTTACAACATTTTGCTTGAAAATTTAAACTAAAATAAAGTGGGTAGTTATATATATATAAATATATTTTTTTTTATTTTTTTTAAATTAAACTTCAATAAATTAAGATCTTCTTTATTTATATAAGTTATACTGCGGTTTCAAGAATCCAGTTGGTATACGAGGCGACAGCAGTACTAATACTCGGCCAAATGGGATTACCACATTCATATCCTGCAGAAATGATGCCGACCACGACTCCGTTGACATACATGGGACCCCCAGAATCGTCATGGCAGGCATCTTTACCCCCAATGTGCAGGTTCCCAGCGCAGATCATATTTCCGGTGATATTTATTGGAATAGACAAGTTTAGATATCGTTGAGCACACAGTTCGTGGTTAACTGTTAATACTCGGACGTGGCGGAGAACGGCAGAATGAGGTCCTCCAGACTGAAATGAAGATATTTTATATTTATATATAAAAAATATATTTAAAAAATTAAATCAGTTCTCACAGGAAAATTTATAAGTTATAAAAAAAATCAAATCAAATCAGCTTCACGCTGTATCCCGCACACAGCAGGGTAGGCAGAAGGAACCTAGTGTTAAGACTCTGTTCCCCACTTTCTGCCGAATTCTGGAGGCATTGCGTGTTAAGTGGCAGAACTCGATGTCGCGCTTAATCTCGAAACCAGAGCGAAGAAATGGAAATATAAATTTAAGTATATTTCATCTCCTCGAGTGGGGATCGAACCCACAACCAGTCGGTTTTACAGTCACACCTCGTGCCGCTGCGCCACGGAGCTATAAGTGTTTCATAAAAAAAATAAGAACAAGTTAATTTCATACAAAACGGGTGCATATGCAGACTAAAGTTTGCCAAATTCGCTTTAAAAATTGTACTTCCCGTTGACCTACAATCCCGTACTTAACCGGCTTTTTATTATTTGACATATGTATCACGCTTATAGGAGAGTAGGCAGAAAGAACTTAGTCTTAAGGGTTCAGTGGCAGAACTCAACACCGCGCTTTGTCTTCTTAGCAAACTAGGGAAATAAAAATTATTCATATCCCTGAGTGGAATGCATTCCGCAACCGTCTCATTTATAGGCCTATAAGAGACAAACATTATAATATACAGGGTGGAAGTGTCAGCACCACATTAAATGAAACCACAGTTTTATCTTCTCTATAAAAGCCTAATATAATTCAGAAAAAAATAAATTCTCAAAAATGAAAAAGTTTTTTTTTTTCAAACAAAATAAATAATAAAATTGTCATTTTAAAACAAAACGCCATTTGGTAGGATGACGCACGCACACATAAACCTATCAAAGGAACACCGCCGCATACGCCTCATTTCGAAATCGAGTCTTAGGTATTGGCGATAAAGTTCAAAGTTGTTTAACCTTTAGTAGTATTTTTGTAGTAGTAAGTGTTTATGTTATTGGGATCTATACGTAATCACGTCACACGAAATACAGGATGGATAAAAATAGTGAAATGAAAAATAAATCCTACGTCCAAACTGTTGAGGCATCTTGATTAATTTCTTTAGGTATAGGTTTGAAATATTTTATCCTATATGCTGTTTCCGTAAATGGAGCGCTGCCTCTTCCATCCTGTATATATAATATTATATGATTTCTCAATAAATATAATAAAATACTATAAAATCTATTATACTTACGAAAATTCTTCCCCAACCAGCAAAAATAACTGGTAAATGATCAGGTAGCACAGATCCTTGGAGCACTATAGTTGCCTGTTGAATATTTGGCTTCAAGATCATCCGGGTCGCCAGTCTTACCACACTGATGTCGCCGTCTACGCCATTGCGACCGTAACTTGGATGGTTAAATGC
This sequence comes from Heliconius erato x Heliconius himera, assembly GCA_013421005.1. Lineage (NCBI taxonomy): Eukaryota > Metazoa > Arthropoda > Insecta > Lepidoptera > Nymphalidae > Heliconius > Heliconius erato x Heliconius himera. The sequence continues at coordinate 903 of JAATLQ010038171.1, read as the reverse complement.
TAAGTCTACGTAGAATATCTCACCACCCACGTGACGGTAACTGGAACCTGCTCTAATTCTACGGAAGGGAGCTTCAGAGTTCCTTTTAATGAAAACGTTAAGAAAAATCAAATTAAGAAAAAATATTTTAGTTCTTATTACAACTATTCCTATTATGGCCTAAGATCCCATCGTTTAAAACTGTAGGGATTAGATTTTCTAATGAAACTTATATTTAAGAATGATACATGATAGTAGAATAGATTACATTAGGGTTGCCCAAAAAAATCCTGCCGCAATCACTTTTAATTAATGTTTTTCGTAACTCGTTTTTGGAGAAAATTGCACTCATATGTTTTTTATGTTAATCGCACATCATTTGAAAGAAAATCGTATAAGGAATTGGAAAAACAATGGTTGCCAGCTCTCAGTCTGCCGCAAGTCCAAGGTTGCCTGGTTTAAAGAGGTTACTTAATGTAAATATTTGCACTCATGTGTTTTTTTAATGAATTATATATCAAATTAAAGCTTATTTTTTTGTCATCACTAAAACACATGGTTGCCTGGAAAATGGCTGCCGCAAGCAAAGGTTGCCATCATTTGAAATATTATATTCTGATTCCGTTTGACTGAGAATAGACGATGAAATACGCGATTTGCCTTATGTTTTAAAGTAAAATATTATATAATAGAAGGTCAATCTTAAAATTAATATTTATTCTAACTGTTCACCTGTTAAATGATGATTTTAATCATATTAAGTACATACAAAAAACTATTTAAACATGAAATCATCCTTATTTTTCCATTGAAATAATGAGTCTATGATATTAAGTCTTTGTTAAATCTGTTTTCTAGATATTAATACTCGTTTAAATCGTTATTTTAAAAAGACTAAATTAACATCTATATATATAAAACAAG
>JAATLQ010038170.1:46299-81473 GCA_013421005.1 Heliconius erato x Heliconius himera | reverse complement strand
AATAAGAACGGACTAAGAGCCGAGCCCTGGTGAACCCCTACTGTAATCGGGAAGGGTTTAGTGTCGCCAACAGCAGTCCTAACCATAGAAGCGGAATCGTGGTACATGTCTCTGATAATCTCAATATAGGCTTCAGGGATCCCTTTGGATCGCAATGCCCACCAGATACACTGACGAGGCACACAGTCAAAGGCCTTCTGCAGATCTAAAAAGGCCACATGCAGAGCTCTCCTTTTTTCTCTGTATGCCTCCATCAATGTTCTGAGGGCGAAAACGGCGTCCATAGTGCCCGATCCTGGCTGAAATCCATATTGAGACTCAGAGATAGTACACTCGCGGCGGAGCCTGAGGTCGATCATGCGCTCGAAGAGCTTCATGGTATGGCTCATAAGCTTAATGCCCCTATAACTACCACAATCTTGAACACTGCCCCTTCCCTCGTAAATAGGGGTAATAAAGCTAAGCCGCCACTGGTGTGGCATCTTTCCAGTGTTCAAGATATGGTTAAAAAGGACAGTAAGCATGAGCACACCAAGAGAGCCCAACGATTTCCACGCTTCGATCGGAATGTCGTCAGGTCCCACCGCTTTTCCGTTCTTCATGCGTCGAAGACAATATACCTATATATCTACATCAATTTTGATATATATTTAATATGTGTTATTTATATATTTCAGTACTGTAATTTATTTATTTATTACTTATATATAAACATACATTTAATTTATGTATTTTATAGTAAGTATTCGTATTTAGTTTATTTTTACGCCTACTCCCTTGTCGACGGCATATTTTACATATAACAGTCGATGCTTGCCGCTCGATGTGCTTTATATACCTATATATAGAAATGTAAAGAGTATTTATTTCTTTATTATACACAATTTATACAAACCTATTCATAAAAGAGCTAAACATTCAGAACTCAACAGGGTATGCATAGGAAATCTAGTATTAGGACAAACCATTTTCAACTTTTACATTTGCTACCGAACTTTCCCATTGCGTGTTGAGTGGCGTAACTCAACCCAGCGCTTCTTGTTACCAAAGCGAGGAATTGAAATAATTCATTCCCCCGAATGAGAATCGACCTCACAACTAGTAGAGGCAATTCTCCCAACTCTTGCTCTCACTTATTTAACTTTCACATAGTTAATAAATCGCAGTTTTAAATGAACCGTCATTGGGTGGGCGCCATCAGCGTCTCAACAACATAATGACAGGTTCCGCGAGGCTTCTGTATAATGGCCTCGCTTTTTGTAACCACTCTAAATATATTTCATCACATCACTTCTCAACTACACTCCAACGTGGGATCGTCTCTTAGTTTTGTTTCAAATTTGAATTGGTTGGAAGCTATTTTGTTATGTCTCTTTTAGGTTATATTTGTTGGTTTTTTTTATATAATATACTGGAAATATATATTTTTTCAGTTTTGTTAATATTCGTCTTAGGTCTCTTATTTCTTGGGCGCTGTATACACGTACCACAAACAGCCGCACATAGCAAGGTAGGCATAACGAGGGAACCTAATATTAAGACACTCCGTTCTCATTTAACACTTCCGTTTGTCACCTGTACTTTGCGTAGTAGACAAAAAAAATGTTGCTCCACAATACAGATAGAAAAATATTTTTAAAGAACGTATAACAATGGAGAGGCAGATTTTATGGGTTCAATTCCCACCAGAGTAAAAGAATTTCATATTTTTGGGGCGATGAATTCCGCCACTGCCTCCGGAATTTGGCGGAAAATGGAGGATGGAAGTGTTTTAATGGCAGCGAAGTATGTTTACACTAGGGTGGGAACCTAGTCTTAGGTTTCCTCTGCCTCCTCCCTTGCCATGTGTGGATACGGAGTAAAGTTAAAATAAAAAAAATGTCAATTGTGTGTGAAATCCTGAAAGACTATAGGTGACATTACATTCCTAAACATTTTTAAAGTGTTATTCCACACTTAGGAAAGAAAAATACTTATTTAGAAAACGTATAAAAATTTGAACGTCGCTTGATGTGAACGTAAGGCTTAGTGGTCAGAGCGCCTGGTCGGTTTCCAGAAGGCGCGGGTTCCAGTCCCGCTACGTTCAAATTTTTATACGTTTTCCAAATAAGGACATTACATTCCATTAATCATTCCAATGTAGAAGGTTTAATGTGTCACACACAACTTTTATTCATTTCCATTTGCCTATGTAGACATAGCCACGCGTATTAGTTAGTATTAGGATATAGCGTGAAGAAAACAACCATCAATTGACATCTAATACAGGCGCAAATCGAATCAATGCCGCGCCCCGTGGGACCGACCCCTGTTATTGTTTCACTTTACCCGCAAACTTTGCAAGAATTGAAAAAGTTTTGTAGCTTTTTAAGTTCGATTTCGATTCGAATTTTACATTATTCCCTGACGAAGGTAGCAGAGAATAGGAAGAGAAGAGAGTCATTTTTTTAAGTATGCTTAGATTTTATTATCCATTGTTATCGATTTTTTATGTTTTCCTTTGTTTTGTTACAACCACATATATGAACGTATACTTCTAGTAAAATATTTTATCTATCTAAAATATCTTATCTATTTAAGGTATGTAACTTTTAAAAAATGGAAGCTTCATGTTCATTCGACGATTCAGAAGAGCTTGTAAAAATCTATTTGAATAAAGTGTATTTGGAATTTCAATTTGGACGTAAAGAAATTGAAATAGTGCATAGAAGTAAGAGGTAGGTTAGAGAAATTTCCCTACATTCCCTAAAATCTTAAAAAAAGGATTTCTCGATATTCCTACAAGAATGATTAACCCAGCATTTCCATTTTAAGTCTTAAAGTCTATGCAAACAAAATTGCGAGCGATAATAAAATTAGAAATAGTAAGAAAGAATCAATAAAATTACTGTTTTGAGTTCCAATTTTTTTCTATTTCGAAGTATATATTTCTAACGATTTTCTTAATTCTTGTAAGCAGCCTTGATTTTACAGATTAACAAAAACGAAGTCCGTTTCGTTCGACCTTTGCGGTTGAATGTAATGGAAATTAATAAAATTACTTTTTCGTGTATTTTTGGAGGTTACGTTTGTTGGGTATTGTTATATTGCCTTGAGACCACACATTGTATTTGGTTCATTACGCTGATGAGAGATGCTATGAGTCAGTTGAAAAATATCAGATTATTCCGGATGGTTCCAAGTTCAATTCTTACTTGGAAACTCCTCTAATGTTTTAATTGTTTTATTTTTGTGGCAGCGCGTTCCGCAATAAATCACGTACAGAGATATGCTATAGGGGGAAAACAAAGTAACTAGAATTAGTTTCTTTCCTTTTTACGCATGCTTAACCTCTAGCATTTCTGTAACTCCTTAAGAAAATATGACTAATTTTCTCAAAATCAGTGAGTATATTGAGACATTAAAAAAAATTACTTTTTTAGAAACTTTACTTATTTAGAAAACGTATAAAAATTTGAACGTAGCGGGACTCGAACCCGCGCCTCCTGGAAACCGACCAGGCATTCTGACCACTAAGCCATACGTTCTCGCCAAGCTACGTCGAAATTTTTATACGCTTGTTACAACTTATTTATGTTGTTAGCATCTCTGTAGGGAGATTTTTACAAATTTCCGCTACCCAAGGATAATTACTAAGAATTATCGTTTTGACAAGAGAGAAACTATTTTTTAAATATTTTTAAAGTGTTATTATACAGGAAAGAAAAAAAAATCTTTCCTAATGTGTGGATTACCACTTTAAAAATATTAAAAAAAATATTGCATGTTGAGGTGGTATAAGCAAAAATAATTCATTACTCCAAATGGGAATAGAACCCACCATCATCAATTTTATAATCAGACACTAACACACTGGGCCACAAGAACCTCTATAAGCAACAGATATAAAAATGATATAAACACATCTCAAATTGAAAATAAAAACCGTTCACTAGTAGTTTATTTCGGTGCCGCCTGCTTCGTTTCCGCGCCGGATGTGACGCCGGCGCCGGAAATCCAAGAGATTGGACAAAAATTGACACTCACCCGTTACCCTTGGCGACCCGACGTCACACTGTTCGACTTGCCTTTTCACCTAATTCGGATATTATACTTCTGATAGATGTACCCAATAGTAATCAATTGTTTAATATTTTTTAAATTCGTTTCAATTCACCAGAAAACTAAGGTCGATATTAGTGTCTTGTCACTATCCTTGTCTATGCTGCAATGCTGGGAAAGAAACAAGTTTTTAAAGAAATGAAAAATAAACGAATTACAGAGCTGTATCCTACATGTAGCAAACTTTCCGTCCAATTTTACAGACATTGCTAGAAGAATGAAGAAATGAAAATTATTCTTTCCTATGAATGGGGATTGAACACACACTCGTCGCAGGTATAGCTAAACGCTGCACCAAGACTGTTTTTGTTTTTTATTTTTTTCTGTTATGTTAAAAAAAAACTCTACATACTATTACATTACTGACATTTATGATAATTACAAAATTATCGGAGTAAAGTAAGTCATCGTATAAAAACCATATTAAATTCAATGAGTTGCAGCGACTACGACCTTTTGAAAGCTTGTATGCGATTATAGCGTTGGGATGCAAAAAAATATTGAATATATACATTTTTTTAGGGGAATTTCTTAATACTATGCTCTTTTTGGGGCAACGCAAAGCGCGGAGTTGAGTTCTGCCACTCAACACGCAATGCCTCAAGAATTCGGTGGAAAATACCCTTGCGTTTACAATCTCATGCTGTGCCACGACGGCCTACGTTTACGAAAAATAAAAAAAATATTTTTTATAATTACACCTATACGTAATAGTGATATTAAAACATCAAAAATCGTAAAATAATACTTCAATGCAGATTAACGCTTTTTCCCACTTAGGTTAGACAGAAAGATCTTGGTGTTAAGACATTCCGCTCCTTACTTTCTGACCAGTTCTTCAGGATATTGTGTGTTGACTTTATTTATAATACACGTTGTTATTTATTTATTATCAATCATGTCTGTAAACGGAAGTTGAACACACAACCATCGCGTTTAATAATACACTGTACTGCCACAGTATAATAAATACCTATATTTATACTTTTAAATAGGGAAAAAAGACGCCAAACGTAGAAAGTTTTTTTAAAGTTCTAAAAACAATCAACTCGTAAGTACTAAACAGACATATTTTTCAATTTCTGCAATAAATTGTAGTTGCACAAAAAACAAGCACAATTAGCTTTATATTTATTTGTACGTAGAAATTTAACAAAAAACCCAACCATTTTGAATAAAAAGTATTTTATAAAGAATTAAAAGTTAATATGTATGCAATTGCAATAAAATTACCATATTGTTTCTATGAAGGTTTTTACTGCAATTATCATACAAAGTTAAATAAAAAATTACCTTCACGTGGTATCCCGCACACAGCAGGGTAGACAGAGGAAACCTAGTGTTAAAACAATTTGTTCCCCTAAGAAACATAAAAATATTTTTATATGTTTCAATTCATTAATTTCTAAAAAGCTTAAATTCATCATTCAGAGATATCCATATATGTATGTATAAATAGCTTAACAACAGGTTCAAATACTTACACGTTTTATCATTTCTACAAGGAACTTCCTTGTACGGAACTCTAATAGCCCTTTATTGACTATTAAAACATACTTAACATTTATTTATAGATCATTATAACAGTGTAACTATTTTAATAAACTTTTGATTGGTCGATTTGTAACTTTGTGAAACTGAATTTGATCCTTTTAACTAATTTTGAGGCCAGTCGTAGTGCAGGGGCATAAGCATGTGGCTCTAAATGTGAAAGATTGTGGGTTCGATTCCCACTCGAAGAAATTAAATATTTAATATTTTCATTTCCTCGCTCTGGTAATCAGGCAAAGCGCGGCGTTGAATAATATAAGTGTAGTTAAAAAAAATAAAAAAACGCGTTTTTTACATCAAGTGATACAAGTGTTATAGAAAGAGCTCGGAGCTATAAATTGTATGAGAAGAGTTCCAATATTCAGGAACTGGCTTCATCATTAGACACTCAAGCTACGTATACCTGCCAAGTTTCATACGGGTTTAATAAAAAAAATCTGCTTCACGCTGTATCCCGCACACAGCAGGATTGACAGAGGGAACCTAGTGTTAAGACACTCCGTTCCCCACTTTCTGCCAAATTCTTGAGGCATCGCGTGTTGAGTGGCAGAACTCAACGCTGCACTTTGCCTCGACACCAGAGCGAAGAAAATGGAAATATAAATTTAAGTAAATATTTCATCTAATCGAGTGGGGATCGATGTTTGTGCCACTGCGCCTCATAAGAGTTTCAAGTGGGTCAAATTGAGATTCTTAAATTATATTACATAGTTTGTTACAGCTCAACCTAAAAAACCGTATTAGTACTTTTACAGGATCCTACAGTTATCCTGTAAAAGTTCCGTTTTTTTTAAGTTACTTAACTAAAAACTAATAATAAAATTGCCTAACTAATAATTAAATAGCCATTAAGCATTTTACAATGTAACAACTTCTTTGTATAAAATGTATTACTTGTATATGTAAAAAGCCTGTCGTAAATTATATGATAATAGTTAAGTAAGTGTTAAGTAGGTTTTGGAGTAATGACCTGCGGGAGCCCGGACTCAAGTACTATCCCTATAAGTCCTGAACCAACCGTTAGGTCGGAAAAGTTCAGGTACCTTGGATCCATCCTCCACGAGTCTGGAAGCATCGATCACGATGTCTATAACGGATAAGTGCTGCCTGGGCCAAATGGCGGTAGGTTACTGGTGTGGTCTCGATACACTCAGGAGCTTCACTTTACGAAAATGAATATGCTGAAGTGGTTGTGCGGCATAACGCGGTCTGACCGCATACGTAACATATTTATCCGAGGTAGTCTTGGAGTCCGTGACGTAGCGGATAAGCTCCAAGAGCGTCGTTTGAGATGATTTGGCCATTTGCGCGCCGGCCTAAGGTCTATGTCAGATACAAGTGCCTTGCTATAGCAGTCCCTGGAGTGAGACTTCCCGGACGCCCAAGGAAGCGTTGGTTGGATGATATTGGAGCCAATGGTCTAACCACCGAGGATGCTAAGTACCGTGCAAAATGGAGTATGTTGAGTATGAAGGCAGATCCTGGCAAAAGCCCAAAGATAATTACAAAAAAATATCGTCTGGCAAGGGAGAATGCTATTTATTAAATATTTGTATTATTTTTAAAGTGTTATTCCACACTATTAGGAATAGAAAAATACTAGTAGTCAGAGCGCCTGGGCGGTTTCCAGGAAGCGCGGGTTCGAGCCCCGCTACGTTCAAATTTTTATACGTTTTCTTAATAAGTATTTTTCTTTCCCAAGTGTGGAATAACACTTTAAAAATATTAAAAATACAAATCTAAATATTTTCGAACAGCTTTATAGCAATATTTTTACCCATCTTCATAACATGTTTGTCTTTAACGTGTCTACATTATATCGTAATACTCGTATATTATAATTTAAAAAGATATAATTACTTAGATATAAATAACTGACACCGCGCTGACAATTACTGACAATCGCTTGTAGCAGTTTCGATGCGGAGCGAATCTTTAATAAATATAATTGCTCTGAAAAATACTTAAAACAATGTTAATTTAAACGACTTTTATAAAAACATTTGAATATATGTAGTTATATGTACGTTGTAATATTAATAAGTATATACCTTTTTTATGTAGTGAAACAGAGTTATAGTAAGATGTGGGTTCGATTCCCAGGAATGATGTAATTTTTTCTAGATAGACAAAGCGCGGTCTTGGAGGCTAGCGGAAAGTGAACAGTGTCTGAGTGAACATTTACTCCGACCGTGTTTTGCGGGGGACATTGTTAAAATGGAAAAAAAAGATATTTTTAATAAGTAGTTACTATTGCCCGTCTATGTTTGTATAAGAAGAGTTCTCATTCGCCTTTTGTGGTAGTTCACCTTGTATTTTAGTTGTAGCTTCTAATTCCATTCGTGAGGATGAAGAATTTCACTACAATGGAGACTCGATTCGATTCGATCCGGCCCTCAGTTTTACGGATTTCTGATTATCCGGATTACATATTAGAAAGAGATTTGTGGAGATACAAACATATACAGAATAACAGATACTAGAGAAGAAGTCACAGCGAGAATAAATAGGAACCTGCTCAGATGCTTTGGGGACGTCAAGAGAATTATTGTTGAAAAAATGTACAAAAAAATTGAAAATGAACAAAAATTACTTAATTGACCTAGGAAAACACAAAAAAAATCTAAATCTTTCTATTATAAACAATGTAGAAATATCGCCATATTCTCTTAATTTTTTTTTTCCGATACATATCTATATTTAATTTAATCAACTTAGTTAGAGTTGCTATTCTTAAAGTTTTCTCCTTTTATCATTGACACACTTTTGTTAAGTAGAGCTGTAACTAAGTAAATTTATAATAATATCTAAAAGTCTGAATTACACACACTTTTAATTGATGTATTATCATGAAACTTGGCAATTATATGTAGATTAGATAACCATACAATATTATGGTACCGTCGAGCTGGTCTGATGACGGACTGGAATATGGCTGATGGAACCTTAGACTGCCTACAGTAAGCGTATTATTAGTGACTTGAGCTATTAATTTCTTTTTGTACTTATATTATAGATGTCTTATAAAAAGTATATTTTTTTGCTTGCAATATTTGCCCTAAATATGATCATACACATAGACCTAATTTACTATAATTAAATAAATAATTAAATATCTTACAAGTCAATGGAATCGCATTAATTTTACAGTAATAACAATAATACGATTTAATCGTATTCAAACGGAGAAGAAAACAAATCAACATAAAAAAGCATTTGCAAAAAGCATTGAATAAAACATTTTTTTTTTCACTTAACTTCACGCTGTATTCCACATATAGCAAGGTAGGCAGACAGACCCTGGGAACCTAGTATTAAGACACTCCGTTCCCATTAAATGTGAAATTCTGTTCCCCACTTCTCACTGAATTCTAGAAGCATTGCGTTTTTATTGGCGGAGCTCAACGCCTCGTTTAGCCTCGTTACCAGGGCGAGGTATTGAAAATGTTAAATATTTCATTTCATCGACTGAGAATCGAATCCACAACCTGACGTGTTTACAGTCACACGCGTGTGCTTCTGCGCCACGACCTGCCTGAAGCTTTCAATGCTCTGCTCTAAGTACTTACTTAGCTTAAACACGTACGCTATACTTCAAATAAGTATCTATATATTGAAAAGTATTACAGCCTTTATGTTTATAGACTACTTACTATAAACTACTACTAATGCGGTCTTTGGATCCATAAGGTATTTTTATTACCAAATTATACGCAATATATAAGTCTTGTATATTTTTATTTATTATAATATAACATGGAAATCTATCTTAATGTCCATTTATAGACAAAGAAAGAACAAAGCGCTGTAGGAGACAATAATAAGTATAATAATTCCGCAATATCCGCCGCCTTCGGGGCTAGGGCAGACAAATATGGGCGAAACGGCAAAAAGTCTATAACTTTTATAAGAATTATATGGACAAGCGACATATGCTAGCTTTGCACAGGTGTATAAGCATTTTTATTCCCCTATTTGCATACGCAAAGAAAATCTAGTGTTCACACACTTCGTTTTTGTCCTACTGTGTGACGCAAAGAAGGTTATGTGTGAAGGTTTAGGGAATAACAGGTTGGCAAATTTTTAAATCTCTTACGTCAATCGATTCAATTGTAAATGAAGACATCACAATAATTAAAATTCACCACAGTGAGAACCATACATATGCTGTAAAAATATAGAAAAAACTACGACCTGTTTCAGTTGGTGCTTTGTTAGATAAGTACTTGTAGGTACAGAAAAATGACGCTAAGTCGTTAAGTAGCACGCTAAGTCATGAATTCGATTCCCATTCAATTCATTTCCTTTTAACAAGACAAAGCACGGCGTTGAATTCCGCCTCTCCACACGTAATGTCTCGGAAGTAAGGTGGAGCGTGAGGAACGCGTATATATCTTGCTACGTATTATAGTGTTAACGAGTTTTTTATCCGACTTTAAAAAGGAGGTTTTCATTTCAGTTGGTATATATATTTTTTATGTAAAATAAAATAATTTAAATGTAACTGTGATAGAGCCATTTAAACATTGTATGGTATATAAATTTCTTACACTTCTCAAACGATTGTAATAGCTATTCTATAAATTCATATGTCGATAAAATGCTTACCCACTAAACACTACCCCGTTACAGAGTGACAGACAACGTATAAACTTCAACAAAGTTATCCTGCTATGCGCAATGAGATGTATAAAGCGTAACAAACGTACAAACACACAAAAAAATCTGTTTAATTATAATATTTTTATTAGTAACTAGTTAATTATGCACAATAAATAGATATGTAAAAAAAAATTATCCACTAATTTATATACTATGCCCTAATAAGAAAACATTTATTGTGTTAAGCGTTTTGAAATGACGTATTGGGCCATGGAACTTTATTTCTTTTGAAATAACACATGCACATACCTTCTCGTATATAACTTCGTCCTGATACAGTCATAATACAAAGGAATTTTGATTGTGCTTTATAGTTATGACTTAGATGCCAATCCGAATTTATGTGTACATCTACTTAAAAAAGAGGCAGTAGCACGGCGTTTAGTGTCGCTATCCCTCCACCTATATAATTTTACAATATAGGAAAAATAAAAGGAATATTTTTCAACTTCACCTTGTTGGTACACCGCGCAGAGATAGCAGGAGAACCTGATTGTATTGTAGGTATGCCGCGCATAGCAGAGATAGCAGGAGAACTTGATTATATGAAACTGCGTTCTCCACACGCCTGCCCAATATTAGAGAGTGTTATTACCAGTGCCAGAGGAAAATATAATTCATTCCCCCGAGTGAGAATCGAACCCATAAGCGTCGCTTTTAGTATAGTTAGACTCTGTGCCGCTGCGTCACGACGGCGTTATATTGAAACAAAAATGACTTAATAAACTAATATGTGTAATCAAAAACATTGTTTTTTGTTAAATCAAACGTCTGCCCCTGAAAACACAAGATTCTAAGACGTTAATTGGCGTTTAACTGACATTAAATCAAGATTTTAAAGAAATGTATGTAACTTTTTTGGTATGACGCCATTATCTTTAATTGACATATCTAAATGTGGCTTTAAGCCAAATAAAATAATTAAATTTTAATTCAAAATAATCTTTACTCTTATACTTGCCACCTCAGCAAGCATTTTTTAATGAAAATGAGCATATCGCTAGCATCGACACGAAAGGCGGGTCTACTGAGAAGAAGAATTACTCAATAAATTTTCAATATTAAAGTTACATTCATATCTTAATTTAATCATGACCCTTTTAGGCGCAGTCGTGAATAGAAGAACGCAATGATTTTAGGTTTAAATACTAGTTGAGGGATACTATTACATCTATTCAAAAATATGAACTAGACTGACAAGATAAAGTGCGGCATTCCGCAATGTTCTCGGGACCATAATGGCTCAGTGGTACACCGGCCGACTGTAAACGTGGTTGTAAATTTTGTCATATCGGGCATATGGCAATTAGACCGAAGTCGGGGAACAAAATGACTCATCACTAAATAAAAAAAAGCGAGAACTGCATAATGAAAATATACCATTTTAACTTGAAGTAAATAACTATATTAAGTAATAAATATTCCACGATGGTCCTATAACGGCCCTTATTATGTGACGTAAATGAATACATGCCCGCGAGCTATAGGGAATTAAATCATACCAGTGAGTACCATATTTGTATAGAAATATAGGAAATATACGTAATACGAGGCCTTATACCTCTTAGTAATATAATTTAAATTTTAAACTTTGTACAATAAATACGTATTTTAATGAAAGATTCAATATTTCAATTACCGTTTAATTGTTAGACTCATGCCATCCGTGTTTTACTATGTTCAATTAAATTTTAAGTACTTTTTAAACTTCTGAAGCGAGTATTTCCCACGAATTTAGCTACATACCTCATGTTTTTTTTACGTTCACGTTGTATCCCGCACATAGCTGCGTAGGCAAAGAGAAGCTAGTGTTAAGACTTATCCACTCGAGGAAATAAAATATTTCATATTTTGATTTCCTCGGTTTGGTAACTAAGCAGAGCGCGGCGTTGAGTTCCGCCACTCAAACCACAACCGTGGCCTACTCTCATATTTTCCAACCTAGCCGCATTATTAAAAACAATAATATATTTGATACATATTATAACTTTTTCTATCAAAATATATTCGATTTTGAAACAAATAACCTTCCCCTCGCAATCAATCGAGATTATTGAGTTGTCTCGACAGAACCCCAAATCACTTTACTGACATAATGCGGGGTTGAATAGAAGCAAAAAACTCTCGTCCCGTGACAAAGTATTGTTTTTGTGAAATATTCAAAAGTTGTAATAACATTTGTTATTAAGATTTTGAGGCCATCGTGGAGGTTGTGACTTCGAATTTCAATAGGGGAGTAAAAATTGTTTTAAATTCCTCGCTTTTTTAACAAGACAAAGCGCGGCGTTAAGTTTTGCCACTCAACACACAATGTCTCGAAAGTTGGGTGGAAGGTGGATATTGGAGTATCTGACCATTAGGATCCCTCTGCAATATTTTTCTTTCAGACCAAGACAAATAGGTGTGAAGTTACTCTGACCTCCGCAATTGATACGAATTCGAGAGTGCATGTTAAGTAGAGGAACTGAGCGCTTTCTCTTGCCAGAGCCTAGAAATAACAATAATTCATTTCTACCAGTAGAAATCGAACCCACAACCATTGCATTTAAAGTCATATACTGTCCTACTGCGAAGCGATGGTCTCAAGTCATGACTAATATAATATAATAAAATAGCCATTTAAAATATATCCATAATTAATTGTATTAAAAATACATTCATGCCCATACAAGTAATACCAGGTAGCGCTGTAATTGAGATTTTTCCTTATCTCGGAGATAACTAAGGTATTTATTTTCATTATCGACCTTCCGGCTTAACCTCGCAAAAGTATGCTGCGAAGAATGAACACAAGATTTATATATATTTGGAAGATATAAATTTTAACCTTTTAAAATACTTTACTGCATATCTTTATTTTATAGTAAACTAGGTTTTGCCTGGAACTTTGCCCGCGTGGTTGATTAGAACTATTATATACTAATTGTCCGAGGTACTTCGACCTCAGATACAATGGGTCACATAGAAATAATCGTGATGTAATATATAAAATAGGTATATCTATTATAGATAAAGGGAGGAAAAGGGGAACACAATATAGGCGTTGCGAAGATAAGATAAAATAATAAATTTGAATGGATGAATTTGGAAGAGGCCTTTGCCAAAACTAAACATACAGAGGAAGTTGTCGATGACATTTAAAGATTTAAATTTACTATCCACCAATTGTTTTCAAAATTAGTAATGTTTCTAAAATAAAAACTTATTCTAAATAAAGAATGTCAAGGCATTGCGGGTTGAGTGACGGAACTCAACGACCCGCTTCGCCTCGTTACTAAAGCAAAAAAAAAATTTGCTTCACGCTGTATCTCGCACATAGCAGGTATATGGCTATGTGCGAGGGAACCTAGTCTTAAGACACTCGTTATATTAAATATTTTATTTCCTCAAGTGGGAAACGAAACCACAACCCGTCAAATTTACAGTCGCACGCGTGTGCCTCCGCACTAGAACTGCGCTATAATATAATATTTAATTAGACATTCGATCCGAAAATAAGTCTAAATTAGCTAAATTGCTCTTCCTATTACATACAGGCAACCCGACGCGATCCCGCGGGACCCACTATACCCACCCAAAGTGAAAACACGATAACGCTAAACGTCTCTAGATAGTCCAACTTGGCAAACAGTGTTTAATTGAAAATGGTTAATGTGATACAAAATTGGTGCATTTTATACTTATTTAGAAAACGTATAAAAATTTGAATGTAGCAGTATTCGAACCCGCGCCTCCTGGAAACCGACTAAGCCATACGTTCTCATCGAGCTACGTGGAAATTTTTACACGCTTGTTACAACTTATTTATGTTGTTAGCACCTCTGTAGGTACATTTGGTACATTTTATTGATTTCATACCGGGAGATTTTTTTGTAGCTTCACGCTATATCTCGCATATAGCATGATAGGCAGAGATACCTAGGAACTTAGTGTTAAGAAATATAGATTAATATTTTAATATATATGAAGAAATTTTATAGAAAATGTTAAGGCACTCCATTTCCCAATTTTCATGACTACGCCGCGCTATGTCTACCAGGGCAAAGAAAAAAAAGTTTACACCATATATTTAAAAAAAAAAATATGTTGAAGTCCGACTGGCCCTGTATTTGCTCGTTCGATTCCCACTCGTGGTATAAATTATTTCATTTCCAGTCTCCGGTATGTGCGCCGTTGAGTTTCGCAGCTCCACACGTAACATCTCGAGTTCGAGTGGAATTAAAAAAAGAAAGTGTCTACGACTAAATAACAAAATCTTTCTGCCTAGCCTGCTATATGCGGGAAATATTTATTCTTTATCCCTTCTTTATGTACTAGAAACATTTTAAAATAAAATAATATTATTATAGCTACCCGCCATGCGAAAATTAAAGTAAATCTTCATATCAAGACTAAGAAAGCCCCTTAACACGCGATATCTCGAGAATTCGGCTGAAAATAAGGAACGAACGTAATGAGAACTTCACGAGAACGGAGTGTCTTAACATTAGATTCCCAGGTTCCCTCTGCCTATGTGCGGAACACTGCGTGAAGCTAAAAAAAGAATCAAGAACCCTGCCCAATAAAGAGCTTATGAATTACACCACATTGTATCGTTAGAGGTACGCGAGTCGAGTGTTGCTTTTCACAACAACTTTGTACCATTACAGAACCACCCCTAGATTGACACCTACGCTTACATACACCCTCTGGAAAATGTTTTTGTAACACATTGCTTATTAGGGAAGGAAGTGGCACTTGCTTAGAAAAATGTATTTATGAAGCTTAATATTTGTTGGAACACGGTTTTAAATTAGCTATTGTAATAAAGTATAATAATATTTGATTATTTAATATGCTTTTATTACTTGACTTAAAATCGATAGATTGAAATAAAATCATTCGAGCTGGTATGATGATGGAGTCTGAACCTGAACATTAAAATAGATTGTCTCTCCAGTTTAGGTCTCCGTTTGGTGTAGAAAAGCGTATTTTTTTGGTTGTTTTCTTTTTTAATTATAAAATTTTTAATTTTTATTTTGAATCATTGCGAGAGATATTTAAACAGTATCATTTTATTGTCAAGTCAATAATGTATTATTTATTAAATATTTCGAATATAAATTTTATGCTTAATACGTTACCTACCAATTTAGCTCGTACCCGCGACCTCATGTTTTTTTTAAAGATGACCCAGAATGGGTCCTCAGGTGTGACAGGAGACTTTGTCGAGTTTCGTTTTTTTTATTACAGTTAATATTTTAATATAGTTAGTCTAAACGATCAGTCTTGGCTATTTTTGTACTTTTAATTTCTTCATTTCATTTCACTTACAGTTATCTAGGCTAGGACTATTTTTAATTGTTTTCTTACAAATATCTATCATAATGAAAATTTTCTGTAACCCTAAATTAGTACGTAATTTCTATACTCTTTCATTTTTTTCTTTCAGGTCAATAGCATTTACAGTTTTCGGTTCAAGGTCCTCTAGGCATTGGAACTACATGTAGAGTTCTTGCGACGGGGTGTCAGACCGAGCGCGACCTTTTTTTCAAATTTTCTTCAATGAAAGAAATCTTACAGCTTTCCCCGCTTTGCCTCGTAAACTTGCGGTGCCTCTTGGACTCTCATATCAAGGGAAATGAACCCGCTGAGCGTCAGGGCAGCATTCAGAGAGACCGTCCTATAAGATTTAATATTCTTTTGGACGAACCCTCTCTGAACTCTGTCCAGGCACTGCGAATACTAATTTTTCTCCATCTCGGACGCCTATACGTTGGCTGCATACAGTAATATAGGCTCTATCACTGCGCTGTGTATCGTCCTAATAATTTTGCCGTTCTATATATCCACAAAATTATACCTGATGTTATTGTTGAAAGTAATTTTTTCATCTTATATTATTTCTAAAGTTTTGATTTCCGTTACGAATTTTATTTGAGTACCACCCACATGTATGATGATCATCACGTTAGTTTTATTTGAATCCTCTGAAATCACTAGTACAATAAAAAAAATGTATTATCAAACTCACAATCATCATACACATTTAGGCAGATATTCTTCCATTGTTAATTAAAAAAAACACGCAACATATCGAAATATTATAAATTTCTAAGATATTTTTGCGTGTCCCCTGAACTGTGATGGATATCCAAAATGAGTGAGGCATTAATCATCGCTTAGAACACGGAAACTAATTTGGTATAATTACCTAAAGTAGTATTGAGGGTGCTACACGACGTTTTGTGTCCACTTTCTGTAATAAAAAAATGATCATTAATAAAATATCCCCATATTCAAAAAATTTTACCGTTTTTTTTCTAATATTTTATAATTAGTTTAAGCCGCATTGCGTGCATTTCAATATCCAGAATTTCTCCCGCTCTCAATTCTGAGATTGATCTTAAGATGTATGAATGGAAAAAGATTGATTTTAGATTTGAGAACAATTCATAAATACGTGCCTTAGGGCTCCGCTCCGAGAACTGCGTTCTACGCCGCGTAGTTGCGTCCGTATGTTGTCTGCAAGCACAGTAACAGAAGAGTTTTAAACATTTGGACAGTGGTATAGAGAAAATAAAACCATTGTGGCGAAATAGCGAAATGTGCCTAATGCCCCTCGACTCGAGAGTGTTTAGATTCTAGATTAATTATTTTCATATCAGTACATACAAATACATATGTACCTATATATATTTTTACTAACTAAAATAAATACACTTTTTTTTTCAGCTTCGCGCTGTATCGTACACATACGAGGGTAAGAAATTCTGCAAGCGCCTGGCCAAGCGCTACTACGAGCGTGCAGATTCCCATTCCAACCCACTCATTGTCGAAGCGTGTAAGTACGCTCCTCACCCACATCCACGTTTTCGACGCCCTCGAAGCGTGCTTCTGGACCCCCACGATCCCATCACTGCTGCCAACGCCCAATACATTGAGAGGATTCACTTCTCAGTCCCACGTCCCACTCTCCGCCGCCATAAGAGGCGGCGAGGCCAGTCATATCTCACGGCACGCCCGCGCCTCGGCGCGGCGGGGCCCAACGGTCGAAATCCCCCATGATTAGCGTACGCGGGGTATTCCCCCGCGATCGCCAACACTTCACGAGCGTCCATCAAAGCTCGTAATTTTTATCTTCAGGGGCGAGCTACACTCGTCCCTCCCAGCCCGTGACGCTGTCAAGACCAGTCCAGGTCAACAGCATTAAAGTCCATTCGAAAAAAAAAAAAAACGAGGGTAAGCGGAGGAAATCTAGTGTTAAGTGACTCCATTTCGATTTAGAGACACTTCCGTCCCACTTTCCGCCGAATTCTCGACATTGCGTGTTGAGTGGCGGAACTTAACGTCACGCTTTACTTCGTCACCAAAGCGAGAAAATGAAAATATTAAACATTTCATTCCCCCGAATGGGAATCACACCCACAACCATCGCGTTTACTGTCGTACGTTTGTGGCACTGCGCCATATCGTCCTCGGACCTCAGATAATATAAATACTTAATTATAACTTATTATTAATAAGTAAGACGAAAGAGAGAGAACATATTATTGATTAGTATCAACATGTATCTCTCTTTCTATGCTGCAAAATGTATGAATGCCAAATAGAACAAAAAGAAAAGAAATATACTACCGACATAATTAATATTCATAAAAACAAACATTAGTAAAGCTTTTTTTTCATCTCGGACAAAACAGCACTAAGGCGCCAGTTTGACAGCCTTCACCACCAAAATATCAACATCGACTATAAATTATGGACAAGCCCAAATTAAATTAGCTTAAAATAAAAGAGGCAGTATGAACATTTCTATATAGATTATATTTCAATAAATACATTTTCTATCCTTGGACGTGGCCCAACTAAAGCGCCGCGCTTTGTCGTGCGACCAGAGTGAGGAAATGAAAATAATTCTTTCGCTAGTGAGAATCGAACCCACAACCGTCCCGTTTACAGGCAGTCGATGTGCCGTTACTCAACGATGGCCTCGAATTAAATAAAAGGAAGATCTATCTAGTGTACATGTTTATAGTCGTTCACTTATAAGTGAAATAAAAACAAAATACTCTTTTTTGTTTGATAAATAGAAAAGTAAAAAGTCAACTTTCAAGCTGTCACGTAGCATGACAGCGACGGAACTCCATACGTAATAGTAATAGGCCTACAAAAGTTACTTTATTTCGTGTCATAGATAAATAATTTTGTATATTATCTAATCTATTTGGTTTTTTTTTTGTTGGAAATTTTATGGAAATAGATAGAATGTGAAAAAATTCTGTAAAGAAATATTTATTTAATTTTTGTTTCTATTTATTACATAATAGATATTTGAAGGAAAAAATCACAAAAAATAAGTATTGTAAAGAAATATTTTAAATTTTCTTATTAAATGGGTTGAATAGAAAGACATTTCAGTTTGAGATATGTCATAAAAATTTAAAGAAGCAAAATGACGATAATTTCAATGGATAGGTACGTACCTAACTTTTTTAATGTTTTTTTTTTTTTTAGATTCTTTATTGCACAAAATTTAATACAAAAAAAAATGTACAATAGGCGGGCTTAACGCTAAATAGCATGTTTATATGTTTTTTCGAAATATTTTGGATTAAGGTAAGTTAATATAGAGCTTGAATTGTTAGTGAATATTTTTAAAATTATTTGTTAAAGCCTGACAGACCAAATAGGATTTAGCTGTCAAATAAATAAATGAATCAGTACAAATTTCTACATTTCTATAGATTCGGGCCGCACACACCGTCGGGGACCACAAAAATAATGGCCATGACTTAAATTCCTATTCAAAATACTATCTAGATTTCCTTAATTTCTCCCAAAAATAGGAGATGTCTTCATAATGAAAGATTTTTAAAAATTATAAATAAAAAAAATAAGCAAACAGATTTAAAAAACGCCAGTTAGATTGATTAAGCGCGTATACGTGTGTTATTTTATGTTTGACTTGCAATTAACTTGTCTACTCGACGCCGGGGCATGGTTTTTAGTTTTGACAGCCCACCGGTTTGAAGCGACAGCGATATTTTGTAAATATTATAATGTAATAGGTATATTTAAATTATAGAGCTACTTATATTTTTTCCCTCGTATCACAGTGATACAGCCTCTGAATGTAAACATGACGGTTATTGGTTCATATCTCATTAGGGGGAGAGAATTACTTGAATTTGTTAACGTTCTGGTGAAAAGGCGGCATTGAGGCGGCAGCGAAAGGCACCATTGATATCCAACACTCACCACGCAATGTAACAAAAGTTTGACAAAGAAAAATGGAGAACTGAGTGTCTCAGCACTAGGTTCTTCTTGCATATCCTGTTAAATACGGGATGCATCTTACACTTCACTATATTCGTTGGATTGGATTTGGTTGCCTAATTGAGCAAGGTTTTTATGAATATTTTTTAATAATTTATTTATATTAAAAAAAACATTGGTTTTAAAACAAGTTTTTCTTTAAAATTACAGACACGTACTAGTATTTCGACGTAAATAAATTTGCAAATTTACGGGGACAATCCAACAACCTATATCTATCTATATAAGCCGATAATACAATTGAGGGATATACAGTTTAATTTACCAAACTATCCTCTACATCGACAATGGAATTATACCACTGGATAGCTAAGGAATAAAAGAATTTATTACAGTAAATAAGAACAGTGACGCGTCGCGCGTGTGACGGTGGATGGAGAAGCGACGCCACTTAGGAACCTCGAACTGAATAGGCATAAAATGTGTTCAATTGTCGATTATGAAGAAACATATGACAGCATTTCAATACGACATTAGTTAGTCAACAATCCATTCACACGACAAAAGAGTGATGTTTGTGATAATAAGAAATCATAGATGGTTTCTGCACCTACAACAGATAAACAGTTAGCGCTGTTTAAAAATACTTTCCCTGAAGAGCAAGTTACCAACTTTAAACTGTGCGGCTAGATGGCCTTCATATTATCAATATCCGAGAAGATATCAAATTTTATCAGGAATTTGGTTAGGCGTCTCCTGCAGTTAGCGAAATAAGTCATGAGTACCAAAGATCGGCCTAGAATCCGTTGCCGACACCAGTCGTCAAAGTAAAAGCTTTTGTAATAGTGTTTTTAATTAGCACTGTATTATGTTTATTACCGTCATTAATGCAAAAAGCTTAGTCACGCATTCAGAATACATCTCTACCCATACAATCATCAACCGATCTGAATATTGACAGTTAGCGAAACTTGCATCAAAATTCCATGACAGTGAATGTGCCTGGCTTTGATCTGGGATCATATTGTAACACCACTAAGATCAGACCAATTGCAACTACATCATCAGTAGCGGTATCATCATCATGAGGTTGCAAAGCCGGTGGAGTCGCCATATATTGCAACTGTAATGCAGTGGCAAATTCGTTTGTCAAATGAATCGAGAAAATAAACCTTCTGCAGTCGATATAATACTCTACAACTTCAAGATTTTGAAAAATTCGTAAAAATATAATTTTACATCAAGGACTAGATAACCACCGGATTTGTCAACTTTGATGGCGTGAATTCAACTTAAATTGACAATACAATTAAAAAGGAGAGACTAGAGCAAAAACTGACACGGACGACATATTATATATGTGGCGTATTTCAAATAAAAAAAATAAACTGAATAGGTGTTTACTTAAAATCATTAGATAATTCTAGTTTAGTACAAGTGTACTGTTGATGATGGAAGAATAAAAGTCTACTCACGTTTATCACTGAGTTTAATCAATACCACTTTAAATGTACATACAGTGATAACACAAATAGTAAAATCACAATTAAACACGGTACAGTATATACAGGAAAGTCAACTACAAACATATATATATATATATATATATATATATATATATATATATATATATATATATATATATATATATATATATATATATATATATATATATATATATATATATATAACAGAACACGAAAGATACGAATTTAGAATAAAATACTATATAAAACAAAGGAACGTATGGAAAACGCATCGAGTGGCAAGCAACGACTGTGATAATTAAATATGCCGTCGACAAGGGGGTAGGCGTAAATATTACGGCACCTTACCGATTCAGTCGACGGCAGTGAGCGCTTTGATATAAATAAACTAAATACGAATACTTACTACAAAATATATAAATTCTATTAAATGTATGTACCTATGTATATAAATGATAAATAATTAAAAGACAATATTGAAATACATAAAAGACACATATTAAATAAACTATAAATATAAATAATAGTTCCCTACACAAGTATATTCCAGAGAAAGATTTATTTTACTTTTTAGTAAGTAAATAAGTAAGGCGACATATGGAAATAAAATACACGTAGACTGCTTTATCTAATGTTAAAAAAATACTTTGAAGCCAGTCGCGGCTCAGGGACACAAGCGTGCGACTGTAATTGCGACAAAGGAAGTTCGAGGAAATGAATTGTTTAATATTTTCATTTCCTCACTCTGGTGACGAGGCAAAGCATGGCGTTGAGTTCCGCCACTCAACACGCAATCTCTCCAGTATTCGGCGAAAAAACGTCTCTTTATGTGTATTATGTACTAGTTTCCCTGGATCTCTGTGCCTACCTGGTCACTTAGGCTTGAAGCTGAGGTTTACGCTATATCCGTCATTCATTCTTATAGCTGGATAGACAGAAAAACCTCTTGTCAAGACACTCCGTACTCACCTTTTACGGCCGAATTTGAAATATTGCGTATTGAGTGAAAACTAAACGCCGTGCTTTGTCCTCTCATAGTGGGGAAATTAACATAATTAATGCCTCAAGTGGAAATCGAATCCACAACCATCGCATTACTACTAAAATGTATCAATAGTTATTAGATACATCGTATCAACATTCTATCTCTATAAGATAAAGTAGTAACAATTTTGTTCTAAATACGAGCAGCTATTACTAGATGACAGAGAAGACATTCACACGACCAAAGAACCAAACCCACGACCTAACTCTAGCATATTTAACCACAAATGAGCTTAATTAAATGAGCCATAATGCCCATATAAATACATCAAGTAAGATCAGTGGCCGCAATCTGCAAAGTAACTAATTAACATAAGTATGAAGAATCCGTCTGCTTTACGTAATCTGATCGCCTTTTAACTGGAAATAGCGTATTAGCTTTTAAGGTATTTTATAAGGAATCCTGTGAAAAAATGAAGAAGGTATGGAAACAAATGTTTTTGTGCATAATGAGTAGTATTACATATATATGTTTAAATAGTTGTATTTGATTTCAAAGCCGTCGGGTGTAGTTAGTTATCTTTCTATAAAGTGGTGATCTTATTGGCGTGATAATCTCTAAATAATGAAGGCATTAGTGATTTACTGCTTTGTTTTTTTTTCAATGTCTTAAATATATGGGGGGTAAAAATTACTATAATTATTATAATCATAATCAGCTTCACGCTGTATCCCGCATAATGCAGGGCAGAGGCAGTGTTAAGACACTTCGTTCCCGATTTTTCCCCATATTTTTCGAGGCAATGCGTATTGAGTGGCGAAACTCAATGAGTGCCAGAACGAAGAAATAAAAATATTAATAAATAATAATTCACTCCCTCAAGTGGAGATCGAACCCACAACCGTGTGACCCTCCTTGTGACCCTTCGACTTGTGACGCATCTATCTCTTTCATATATCACACCTGTATGTACATGAGTGGTAAGTAAATTGTTAATAGTTCTTTGAAGTAAAAAATATTTGAATTAAATAGTAAAAAGTTTTTTTTTCCACAAAAATAAAACGCATACCAAACAATATTCTTTATATATATATATATATATATATATATATATATATATATATATATATATATATATATATATATATATATATATATATATATATATATAAATTATATTATTATTTTTTAAAATTTTACGTAACAGGACTCGAATTATCCCGTATATAGCAGGATAGGCAGAAGTAACCTAGTGTCAAAATTTCCATCCCATTGACAATCAAACAACGTCCCATTGCGCCATGATGGCCTCAATTTGCAAAAACTTATTCTGAATAATCCGATAAGAAACGTGACAAAACAGGTGTAAAGGAATGTAGGTACTTAGGTATTTTAATAAAAAAAGTCTACTATAATATAGGTAGAGGAACAGACACCTGTCGCAATTTATATCGCCGCGGGCTGAGACTAGTGTCTTTAAATTAAACTTGAAATGCAAATAAAGCTCAAAGTAAACTAAGGTTGTCACTTACACTAAATAAATCGAACAACAGATTATATAATAAAGACTGAGGATGTAGCGCAAGGGTACAAGTATGTACTGTAGACGCGCTAGGTTGTGGGTTCGGTTACCATGACAAAAATTGAAATGAAAAAATTCAAGTTTTTATTTTCTCGCTCTAGTAACAAGGCAAAGCGCGGCGTTGAGTTTCGCCACTCAACACGCATAACTCCAGAATTCGGCAGAAAGTGCAAAAACGGAAGTCTCTTAAAACTAGGTGCCCAGGTTCCCTCTGGCAATCCTGCTATGTGCAGGATACGTCGTGAAGCTAAAAACAAACAATAGAATAGGCAAAGGGAACCGGGTGTTAAAACACTTCGTTTCCAATTTTTTCTGACTTTTCAACATCAGAGACATCAGAGAGGTTGCTTTGATATATATACCGATTTACTTATATTACAGCAACCCTATCTTGTAACTCAAAAAACCGGATTAATTCATCTTACAATTAGCATGTATAATACAAAGGAAATGCCGTGTCTTTTGTTTAACTTTTTTGCTTCAAGTTGAAGCCCGCCGAATTCTGAGGCATTGCGTGTTGGCAATGGCAGAACTCAACGCCGTGCTTCGCCTCGTTACCAGAGCGAAAATGTAAAATATTAAATTTAAACGAAAAGCAATCGAATTCACAACCATTACGTCTGCAGTCAAATCCGTGTGCGACTGGGCCAGGCTTCTATTTAAAATCACGCGTCACGCTCCATCCCGCACACAACAGAGTAGGCAGGGAAAACCTACTGTTAAGACACCTCGTTCCAACTTTCCGCCGAATTCTGGAGGCATTCGTGTTGAGAAAAATACAAAAACAGCAATTGGCACCAAGAAACTTAAATGGTCGAACTTTATCGAATTATGAAAAATATTAACTATGAAAAATATATCCACGCCACAGAGCAGAGAAAATTACATGAAGAGAGTATTTGATCACCGCATTCACCGTTTCTATTCTTGTAAATCAATATTTTTTAGGAAAAGGAGTATCTATCTATCCAGGTGCTGCCCTAATTGGAATATACAAAATTAATAGCAGAAATGTGAGCGCGTCTTTTCATCAAAACACCAAAACTCACTAAAACAAAAAGTACATACAACTACATTCATTATGAAACGAAATAACATTTGTTTTATATATGCTTCTGCTCCAGTTAACAAAGAATGGTAAAGCTTAACGCCGCGCTTTTTGTTGTCATCGGATCAAGGAAAAATAACGGTTCCCCCTCAGGGGAACAGTTATAAATTTGGGGTTTACAGTTACAAATTTGCAGAATATTTACAAATTTTTATTTTAGAAGTAACTAATTAAACAGTTTTACAATATTTAAGAGCACACAAACAGACGGACGTTTAAAAATAAAATAATTAATTTATTATACACAAACATAAGTAATTAAAGTAAGTTGCCCACTGATTACCATAAACGATGCGTACCGAGAACTCATTTCATTATTCATTTTGGAATACTTGAAACTTACCTTTTATGTGGAGCAGCATTGCAAGCCAGATGAGGATCGATGGCACTAAGTTAAATAACACTCATTAAAATATATTGTTTACATATTATCTTTTTGTGATTTTTTTTAGGTTCACACTATATCCCGGCTATGTTTACCCTAGGCAGAGAGATCCTAATGTTAAAACTCTCCGTTCCCCAGTTTCCGCCGAATTTTCAATACGAAGGCGAAGCAAGTCGCATTTCCAGTCAGACGCTGTGTCGCTGAGACACGACGGCCGCAATTTTTTTATATCCTTTCATTTGACATTTTTTTGGAAAGGAAGGTATAAAACAGAATTTTTATTAATGGATCACTTTGCTTAGTTTTTGAAGAGAAATAATCTACCTACCATTATAATATTAGTTTGAACATATATTTTCTTTTTTTTTTATCAATCATAAGTTATAGATAAAAAAATTCTTGAGAGAGACAGACAGAAAGAACATAGTCATAGAACATTTTCGAAACTTTACGTGTTGATTAACGGAACTCAACACTGCGCTTTGTCCCTATCAGAACAATGAAATAAAAATAATAACTCATCCCGAGTGAGAATCGAACCCACAACCGACATGCTAACAGTCATAGACTGTGCCACTGCCTCTATATAAAATATATGTTGGCGTGTATGAAAACATCTACAAATC
Source organism: Heliconius erato x Heliconius himera (assembly GCA_013421005.1). Taxonomy (NCBI): domain Eukaryota; kingdom Metazoa; phylum Arthropoda; class Insecta; order Lepidoptera; family Nymphalidae; genus Heliconius; species Heliconius erato x Heliconius himera. The sequence continues at coordinate 55,728 of JAATLQ010038170.1, read as the reverse complement.
TGAAATAAAAAAGAAAAAGGTATTAAATAATACAAAATATTTTGTTTATGAATATAATTTTATTAACAATATTACTTTAATGACTGTACTGTATTTCGATATCATATTTACAATTTATGATCATTTATTTTACATTTTTACAAATCTCTTCCGAGCTAAGCCTAGTCTATACATACGCGTCTTTCCTCTATACACAAATTATGGAAAGACGAACATTTTTTTATGTATATAACACAATAGTCGGGTTTTCGCCGCAGCTAATAAATATTGTAAAAGTGCTGTAAGAGACTACAATTTATAAAATATAGTTGAAGATTTAGAAAAAAATATTTTTTATATATGCATCGGTAATATATTATTTGATACGTCAAGTAATATTTGATAAGAAATATAAAGAATATAAACGAAGAAAAGAAAACAGTTACACGCTTTTTACCGCACAACAGAGAATTTATTGTTGTAAGACACTCCGTTTCCCACAATTGGGCATATTTTAGAGACATTGCGGGGGCTTTATCTTTTTAGCAGTGCGAGGAAATGAAAATTATATTTTCCCTCGAGTGGAAATCGAACCTACAACCGTCACGTTTACATTCAGACGATGATCTCGTCGGCCTTAATGACATTGCATTAAGGTAAAATATAAATAATAAATATCTAAGATACATAATTCAAAAATAATTGATTGCAGATAATATAACAGCTATTGTCACAAATCATATATAAAACAACTATATATTATACTGTAAGCGTTTTAAAAAAATTAAAGTAACTTTCAGAAACAAAATAAAAAAAAAACAGGTGATTATGAGTTATGGCTACAAAATATTTAAAAAATATATCATCTTTTTCTATTAGAATCTATTGAAAATGATATTATATTATGAGGCCAGTCGTGGCGCAGAGGCACAAAGTGTGACTGTAAAATCGACTGGTTGTGGGTTCGATCCCCACTAAGGGAATTGAAATATTTATTTAAATTTATATTTTTATTTCTTCGCTCTGGTGTGGAGGCGAAAGGGCGGCGTTGAGTTCCGCCACTCAACACGCAGTACCCTCCTACCTAACTCTACCCTACTGTGTGCGGGATGCAGCGTGAAGCTGATTTAATTTTGATTTTTAATTATTATTAAGATGTACAATATTGCCATAAAAATGTATACGTTCTTCATTTATTACTTATGTCTGGGGTTCCATATCTGTTTATAATAAAAAATGTTATTATTATTACAGTGTCTTAATACAAGTTTTATCCAAGAATACTTTATAAAATATAATGTTCACTTTCCGCGTATTTTTTATATATAAATATACTTATCGATAGTAACTTATACGTAGTACTTTCAAATAGTAAAAAATATACTATTGTTTGTTTACACGTTATTGATTATAAACTGTTATAAATGGAAACTATAGACGTCATCTGATGCCATTTTAAAGAAAAATCTGTTGATACAAATATTGTAAAGATACAGAGCTTTTTTAGTTTTGACATGCTAGTCTTAGGATCTATTGGATCTTGAGATCAATTGGAAATATCTTGTAGTATTTCAATTGTTGAGGGAACCTTGAGTTAAGACACTCTATTTTCTATTTTGTCTGCCCAATCTTCGAGACATTGTGTTCTGTAGCGGAACTCAACGCCGCGCTTTATATACCAGAGCGTCGTAATAATACATATATAACACAACAATTTCAAATTCTGCCAATTTATAACAGAATATATGTTTTATACAATAAATAGTGAGAAAAAAATCTAACGATACGTAAATTAACCATGTTCTACTTAAAAAAAAAATTAAATTAGCTTCACGCTGTATCCCGCACACAGCAGGGTAGGCAGAGGGAACCTAGTGTTAAGACACTCCGTTCCCCACGTTCTGCCGAATTCTGGAGGCATTGCGTGTTCAGTGGCAGAACTCAACGCCGCGCTTAACCTCGATACCAGAGCGAAGAAATGGAAATATAAATTTAAACTACTTATTTAATTTAAATTCTCGAATTGGGTTCAAGCTTCAGCTTTTAGAATATTTCTGAACTATCGTGATGCACGCCTTTAGATAAACATAATTTAATTGGTAAATCAATTATGGAAGTTTAGTTAACGAATTAATAAATTATTATTTAAATACAAAACAATTGACAAAAGGCTCATCATTGTAAGAGCTGGTGGGATTTATTAGATTATGCTGATTATACGTTTTATTTATCATTCATTATGTTACCAGTGAATTATAAACTCCTTAATGGGTTCGTCGTCAAAAGATAATAATTTTCTATAATATAATTGATGAACTATTTATTATAGACGATTATAGAAATTGCGGTGATACATTTACATCATTTCATACGTCAGAAGAACCATTGTGACGGATTTTTAATATATTTTATTGTATAGGTACAATTGATTATGATTATCCATAATATGTATGATGGGTATAAATCAGGGGACCCAGTTATATTGACATAAATATGCTATATTTTCCGCATATATTGCGGTAGAAATAGAGTTTAGTATTAAAACACTTCGTTTACGATTCAAGCACCAGTTAGCGGTATGCTGTGTGTACTACAACCTATATGCATACGTATATAAATCACTCGTCTCTACATAAACAAAAAGGTGAATTCCAAGGCTCAACAAAAATGTCTCCAGAATTCCACGGAAAGTGAGCAATGGAAGTGTCTTAATTGGTACGGAGTGGCTCAACTAGGTTCCCCGGTTCCATCTGCTGAACCTGATTTGTAGAGGAAACAGCGTGAAGCTAAAAAAAGACGCCTTGTTCTTCGTAATGTGTGGCTTGCACGTAATGTGTGGCGGAACTTAACGCCACGCTTTGTATTTTTCCGATCGGAGAAACGAAAATAATTCATTCCCCCCGAGTGGAAATCGAACCGGACTATCATCCTCCTCACATAATTAAATTCAGAACTTATCACAGCCACGGTGGCCTCAAACTTTCCTTTTAAATAAACATTAAAGAAACGAGATGCAAAATAATTAAAAATATATTCTTAGAATTAATCCTATTGTTTCTATTTCTATTATTGTTTAATAAGGCTTATTGTTTCATCAAATTTACCTATTAAAGTAGTTTAATTATCTTTCAGCTGTGAATTTTATTAATAGACACGAATGACATTAAAAATTAATTAGCTTCACGCTGTATCCCGCATACAGCAGGGTAGGCAGAGGGAACCTAGTTTTAAGACTCACCGTTTCCCACTTTCCACTAAGTTCTGAAGGCATTGCGTATTGAGTGGCGGAACTCAACGCCGCGCTTTGCCTCGACATCAAATGAAAATATAAATGTAAGTAAATATTTTATCTCCACAAGTGAGGACCGAAGCCACATCCAGTCGATTTTACAGTCACACTTTGTGCCCCTGCGCCACGACTGGCCTCACACGAATGATGTATTATTAATTATATTATGTTTTATATAGGTACATATACTTTAGTATTATTTTATTACAATTATGGGAATTCCATTTCAAACTACCCACACATTTTACCTAAATTGTCAAGTGTAACACTGAATTTAGTTAATCTAAAACAAAATAAAAATATTGTATACTTATGTATGTGTAATAAGAGGGCGTCGTTAACACGACGGTTGTGGGTACGATTCCCACTTGGGGGAATGACAACAAAATACTTCATAATTTCATTTCTTGGCTCTGCTAACGAGGCCAAGCGCGGCATTGGGTTCCGCCACTCAACACATAATGCTTCGAGAATTCGGCGGAATGGGAACGGAGTATAAGTTCCCTGATTTCCTCTATTTCCCTAATTGCTCCTTGTGCTGGATATTTTTATATTAGTTATAGCTTATGATTTTTAAGCTTCAACATTGTGTACCTATATATATCGTGATTCATACAACCAATAGAGTAATTAAAGCATTGTTTACGACATGATACGTTTTGTATTACACAGCCATTTATTTCTAGCGTGATGAGAAATAATAAATCTTAACAAATTTTTAAATGCGTGGTATTTGATATAAGATCTTAGAAGGTATCAGACTGTAATAATTTATGCTTACCGTTTATAGTAATACAATTGTACAATAACGCAGCGTATATCAGGAGGTGCGGCGTTGAATTCCGCCATTCAACACGCAATGCGTTCAAAATACGATAGAAAGTAGTAGTAGAGAACGGAAATGTCTTATTGAGAATGGATTGTCTTAACACTAGGTTCTCCCTGCTTACCCTGACGTGTGCGTGATACAGAGTGAAGCTAAAAGAATGTATTCCTATGTGTAAAATGTAAAAGTTTTCCCATTCAATATTAAAGTACATTTGTATGCAATTTAAACAACCGGCAAAGTGCAAAATACACAGTTAAATACTTAGGAATGTAGAATAATAAAAAATTACGTTTCAATTACAAGGACCTATACATTAATATAAATATTTTTTTTCAATCCGACCCAAACAAAAGGCAGTTATAGTTGTCAATATAACAAGATATGGATAATTTTTTATCAAAGATTGTTGTATTCAAAAAACCGTGTTTTTTGCGTGAGATTTTCTTTATAGATTCTAAATTAGAAAGAAAATTTGCATACATCGTGGCCTCGTGGAACACTGGGTAACTGTAATCACGAAGATTGCGGGCTTAATTCCAACTCAGAGCAAAAAAAGAATTGTTATAAATAAATTATAACCAAGAGTGGCGCATGTCCGAGTGAAAAGCGGAGAACTTGACCTTAATTGATGTGTACCATATGCAAATTGTTATTATTAAACGGAACCTGGGAACCTAGTGTTAAGACACTCCGTTCCGTGTGTTCAGTGGCGGAACTCATGAATATTCAGCATATGCAGTATGAATTTCCTTTTTAGTAAATAGAGCTTCTTCTTAGCTTCAGATGGGAACCTGGTGTTAAGACATTCCGTTCCCATTAAGATATTTCCGTTTCGTAGTTTCCGCCGAATTCTGAAGGTATTGCGTATTGAACGGCAGAGCTCAACGCTGAGCCTTTGCCTCCACTCTGGTAACGACTAAAACAAAGAAATCAAAATATTAAATACATATTTCATTTCCTAAGGTGGAAATCGAACCCACAACTTGTCGCATGTATAGTCGCACGCTTGTGCCGCTGCGGCATTACTGGCCGCAATAAGTTATTAAAAACAAATAAACCGTTTAATTCGAATTGAAAAACGACTAAACCGATTATGGTGAAAATTATCCCGAAATTGAATATAACCGCATGGTCATAACCGTATTCGATAAGTACAAGGTTCATTTACTTTGAGTTTTATTGCTTACAAGAAGCGTCCTAAAAAAAATATTCAATACGGAAACGTTGGAAAAATACGGTAGTATCTAATACACAGATAATAGTGCTATAATTGTAAACTGAGCATGTATACCGTTTAAAAAAAAGTATAATAATATCTTGAAGTGTATTGAAACGTGGAGAAGGAAAACAAGTTGAAAAATTATAAAAATGATTCTATTATACGGCTATAATGACCTATTATTGCTAATTGATACTGTTATTAACTGCAACCTAGCTCATGTAAATTTATGTAGATAGAGCAAAGGATTTATTTCATATTACGTTCATTCTCTAGCGTGTTGTATTTTGAAAGTGAACATCATTTCGAAAATTGTAAATGGAATAATTATATTCAATTAGATACAAGCATTTATAAGCGTTCTACTAGATACTTTGTTTGTCGAAAAAAAACTACTCAATTTAATATTATCAAATATACAGAACCTTGAGTATTTATTTAGTCCGCATTTCTTATATCATACAGCTAAACGATGCGCTAAGTGTTTCGTTTAGCTGCAAAATGTTTTGTTTCCATTCTCATAGCGAGACAGACCTTTCTTTATGTTAATCAATAATTAATTTTAATAGAAAAATGGTTTGAAATCAACAGTATTTCCAAGTTTATACATGTAGGGTTCAAAGAAATTTTATCAGTCTGAGTCCAATATAAGATAGTAAGTAGTTTTTGTGGTAAAGAGAGTCAACTCACATATTACAAATTTCGAGGCAATGAAAAATAAATTGAAATAGTTAAAAAAATATTTCTATAACGTGTAATATGAGGTTACATGGCACGCCACTCTGATCTACGCCCGACCATGTAACTTACAAGATTAAAAAGACCTTACAGGAGAGAGAAAAGTAGATAGAACGATTAGTCGGTGTGCTGATAACATTGTAGAAAATGCGGGAAGTAGTCATAACGGAAGGTGATGGAGAAGATCTTCACTTAAAACAGAGTTCACATCCAAGAAGAAGAAAACTAAGTGTACTAACACTAGCATAGAATAAAACATTAGCATAAGGCTAGCTAGATCAATTGAAATTTATATATTATAAATCAAATTTTAATAAAAAATTTAGTTATAATTATATTTTTTCCAAACCATCCCACTTTATTATATTTGTCTCGAATTTGCTTAATCGAAATAGTCTCAAAATATGTAATATGCGAGTTGACTCTCTTCACCGTTAAAGCGACGATATGTTAGTTATTGTGATAGGATCTACTGGAGCCACTGGAGCGGGACCAAGCTGTTGTATTATTCAGGACATGGCTCCGTGCAATTAATAAAAGGTTGATTACACCGCTACTATGTTGTTAGTAAAATAGTTCTCGTTATTCACAATTTACTTTGTATTGACTGTGTATGCTGTGTGAACGAACGCATTTATTTTTGAAGATTATACTTTTCCTTTATTACGATTTGGTTTTATTTACGATTTTTATAGCAATATTTATATTTGTGTAACATATATGTATATATATATTTATGGAAAATCAAGGTCACCTCCAATGCGGATCGTAAGTAAACACCGCCACTAACGACCCCGTATAACACCAGAGGACCTACAGGTCTCTAATTAAATTTTAGTAAATTGTGTACTCTGTTTAATCTATAAACGGGCATTCAAAATTTCTTTATATAACTAAATTTAATAAAACAATCTTGCACACAGCAGGGTAGACAGAGGCAATCTAGTGTTAAGATACGCCGTTCCTCTCTTTCCGCTGAATTCTGGAGGCATTGATTGCTGAGTGGTGGAACTCAACGCCGCACTTTGCCTCGATACCAGAGCGAAGAAATGGGAATATACATTAAAATAAATATTTCATTTCCTCGAATGCTAGACTAAAATACTATGAAATGTAATATTTTTTATTTATCTAATAACTACACCTATCACTAAAAAAATTTTTTTTGAAATTATGGTTTGCTCAAAACTTTTGTAATAAAAAATCTTTAACTAAGGGTTCCCGAATTGGCACAGGGGTCGAGAACGGGTTAAAAAGATTAGAAAAGCAAGTTGAATTATTTTTTATAATACAGTAATTACACTATACAGGAAAAATGCATAGCAATATATAAAATATGTGATATATAAATACACAATAATAAATATTAAATAAAGTAAAGTAGAGCGGAGGTAGAGCAAGTGTAACTAGTACTGACGGCGTCTATATTCTCTTTAGGCCTATTTGTTCTAACTGCTTACAAATTTTAATCTCTTACAGCGCTATCTAAAAGATCAATTCATATTTTTGTATAATAAATTAAACAGCATCATTTAAGACTAAAGTTGCAACTACAATCGAAGGAATACGTCAGGTACCTTCTATATATCAATAATATAAAATTTTATACCAAGAACATAACTATCTACAAATATTATATTACAAGTAAAATTGATATGATAAATAAATTCCTTTTAATTCAAATCGATACCATAAAATTTCAGTAAATGCGTCCAGAAGGCATACAACAGAATCTTATCTAAGATAAATAATCGATATATTTAATAAATACTCTCTTTGCGTGTCTGAGACAATGTCAAGTAACGTAAAATCTAAATAAACCCTGTCACATCCTTATACATCGCGAGAAGCAACTGAACTGAACGTCGACAGTCAAGAGGTGGCCCGAGAGCCTCACTAAGTGGTACATACCTGATGCAATATGCAGCAATGCCGATTTAACTTCAAGCACTCGTTCAACACTCAACGACAAAAACCTAATAACTTTAGATCGCCGTATCACATCACGGACTGCTCGCCCGTGACCCGCTACTGGCGTCGTCAACCGTCCGTCGGCAGTCATCGTATCACCCCTATATTTACACTATCAGTCTGCGAGCGCTACTCCTCGTCCACGTTGATCTCTGAGTCGGCGGAGTCCTCGTCGTAGGTGGAGGAAGAGGCGAATCCTCGGCCGAGTACGGCGGAGCGGTTCTTAGCGGCGGCTGCTCTGTCCCGCTGCCGCCGGTTCTTGAACCAGTTGCCGACCTGCGTCGGCGTCAGACCCGTCGCCGCGGCCAATTCTCGCTTCTTCGTCGGGTTCGGGTAAGGATCTTGTAGGTACCATTCCCTCAGGAGCGACCTCGTTCTCTCCTTGAAACAGTGTGTCTTTTGTTCGCCGTCCCAGATTGTTCGAGGCAGGGGGAACTTCTTCCGCACACGATATTTGTCGACCGGACCGAGAGGGCGGCCACGGAGACGCTCGGCCTCCTGATAGTGCGCCTCCAGCCACAAGGCTTGTAATTTCGCATGACTGGACCTCTGGAACCGATGTCGTTCGAGGATCGAGTAGAGCTCTCGATGGCGGCCGGCGTGGAAGGCCACCACGGCCCGCGCTCGCAGGACAGCTTCGCAGCGCTCCAGCTCGGCCACATTGGGGTGCGCCACGGGTAGCGACCAGAGAAAGCGCGCCAGGCGCTCCACGTCGCCGCTCTCCTCGAGCGTCTCGCAGACGGTGGCGACCTGCGCGGCGCTGAAGGAGAGCGTGGGCAGCGGCAGCAGCGGCGTCGGCGCGGCCAGCTCGATGGCCGCCAGCGAGAGCGGCGCGGGCGGGTCCGCGCAGGCTGCGGGCTCGGCGGCGCGCTCGGCCGCGGGCCCGCGCGCGTGCAGCGCCGCCGTCGTGGACTCGTCCCAGGAGCCGCGCATCGGTGCGAGTGTGCGCGCCGGAGTCGCGCGCCGTGTGAGCCGGCGACGCGGCGGCGGCGCGCTGCGAGCGGGGCGTAGTCGCGCCGCGCCCGATTGGCTATCGGTTACCGCGCGCGCCCCCCCGCGACCCCCCCGCGGGGCGGCGCGGGGCGCGGGGGCGCGCGGCGGGCGGCCAATCGCGCGCGCTCCGCCCGGGGGCCGGATAGCTTTCAACCGCCGCGACGCGTATCCGGCGGGCGCGTTTAACGAGGGCGGCGGGACGCGGCCCCCCCGCGCCGCCATGATCCGTCACGCACACCGCCCCCCCACCGGCCCCGTGCCCCCGCCCCCGCCCGCCACCGCGCACCCCGCCCGGCGCGCTGCGATCCCGCGACGCACACGTTTCGATAGATTACCTGTGAGCCTGCAATTAATAGCCTCCATATATTCATCCGGGTGGATTACGAGCTTTTATTTGCCCGATGTGCTGCT